>JAYMSF010000886.1:0-13593 GCA_036897335.1 Silene vulgaris | reverse complement strand
CGCAAACTCGGTTCAAAGAATTCCCTCATGCTCGGAACTACTGGATATTGGTTATTTACTGCTGCTAATTTGATGCCCAACTGGTAATTTTAACTGCATTTCAATTGTTCGCAAACTCGGTTCAAAGAATTCCCTCATGCTCTTTCATTGGTGCTCTTGATCACCTGAATGCTTTTTGTCTTGTATACTTGTTGGGTTCCATATTGAAACTAGCCTCTATCGGATGACAAAGTCTTTGTCTTCGTGGCCGTTGGCATCATTTTGGGTTAGCAGCTAGCTTGGCAATGTGTTTACGATTATGTACTTTCAGGGTTCTTTGAATAACGTGGATGAAGACATAGAAGATAGGACTGGTATGAGATATCCGTAGTTAAGTACTCCCTCCGTCCTAGTCATTTGTTTATCTTTGGTTTTGTCACAAAAACCACGGAAAGGGGAGAGGACCAATTATTTGATGACAAGTGGACCCAATTGAGTGTGGAGTATCAAATTGTTCTCATCAATGGCATTCCCAAAATAGAAAAGTAAACAATTGACTAAGACACCCAACAACGAAATAGGTAAACAAATGACAAGGACAAAGGGAGTAACTAACTTCTTGATAATTGGAGATGTAGACGAGAGTGTGAAGTCTTTTCAAACAATATTATTTTCTTTTTCTATGTGAAACTCATTTCCATATGTGTTTTCTTCATAAGCTCCGAGTTCTTCTTTTTGGCCGGACAAAATGTTCCGTTTTTTAGTTTGTACACAAAATATTCTACTAGAGGCAATAATGCTAGAACTCTCAAGGTTGTACTCCCTATTATTTGCTCAAAAGTATGTACTTGGATGTCCAAAATTCCAAATTTCTATACTACATCCATTCTATTGAGTATTGGCCATGATGTCAATTTGGTCCAATATTTTTTTGTAATTTTACCCAGATACAATCTTCTTCTGAAGCATCATGTGTTGCATATATGGCGCAGAAGCGTGTATAAAATAGGGTGTATGGCCAATTTTCAATCTTCAATATCCTTACTGAAATACTGCCATGTCATGCCACTTCATGCTCATTGTGTGTTAATGAGTTTGACAGTCCCTTTTTTAGCTCTCATAATCTCCTTCATTGCTCTGTCAGTCTAGAGCTTCTATCCGTACTGCAGTTTTGTCCTTTTTAGATGTAACGACACGGCTCAACTTACTAGTTGTTCTCGTAAGGCATTTGATGTTCTTTTTGTACGGATATATTCTCTGTAGGCTTAGAGAGAGCAAATATCCTTGTTTTATAAAAGCGTGGACTGTTTTGTATCGTACTAGATTAGAGTAGGCTTTGCACTCTTAACGACGCTTGCAAAATTCCAAGATAATATGTTGTTCTTTTATTGTACATTGCTATGTTTTTATGTGTTTACAACTAATCATCCCTGCAGGTATACAATGTTGCCTGCTTCTGTATATATGGGGTTTTCTGCTTCAATAATCTGGGTTGGGCAGGTAGTCATGCTGACAACATTTTCATCAGCAATAATTGTCCTGATTACAATTTTATAATGTTTTGTGTTAGACCGTTTTACCTTATTATGATCGGAGCACCTTACTATCTAATCAAAAAGGTCAGCTGCAGCGGTAAAATGACTTCCTTTTTGTTTAAAGGAGCTAATTTCTACATCCTGACTAATTATAACAAGTGATGCTTTTTATGCAATCCATTTAGTTTAAAAAGTTAGTACTTTTGTGTAAAAGTTTCAGTCTTGTGTAAACCCATCTTATCCTTGAAGTTAGGGTAGACCACTTAGCCTTGTAAGTAAGCATGTTCACTTTTAGTAAATATGGTGCACATTTTTTTTCTAATTTGGGTCACATTTTTGAAAAGAGTCACTATTATAGTTAAATAAGTCACTTACAATTAAGGTTTAAGAAGGGAGGCATGTCTCATCTTAAGTTTAGGTCAGACTATCTTTTTTATTCTGTTTCTTACTTCACTGATTTATAGCTACAGATTTATCAGATTAGTCTATAATACTACTCTTGGTTGCCAGGGAACATACTTGACCTCCGCAGCACGTAGCCATGCAAGAGATTGCAACTTACATGATGGAACAGTAATCGGTAACTTCAATGGAGAGTTTTGGGGGATATACGCTACTCACCAAGTAAATTCTATCATCTGCTTGAGAAGAACCCTCAATAGTGTTTGTTGAATGAACTTTCAAATAAAATATTTTCCTTTCTGAACGCGCATTGTTTATTTGTCCAGGTCATTGGTAATCTGATAGCACTCTTCCTTTTAAAGGATGGGACAGTAAGCCCCGCTTTTCTATTTTCATGCCATCTCATATTACACGAAGCCCAATATTAAAGAATAATGGTCATTTAAAATACAAGGCTTGTATTTACGCTCCAAAGTCATGACTTGGCGTACTAGCAATAGTATAACATCTCGCACTATAGCCAGGAAAGCATTATGTTTACTTATTTATTTATTATTTTAATGCAGGAGGGAGGTAGCAGTGGTATTAATGTACTGTTCATTGTGTTCCTTTGTATCATGACTGTAGGTTGCGTATTAATGTGCTTTCTGAATAGAAGAGATGGTACGCCTGAGGAGCAATCTAAAGATTCTTCCATTGGGTGCTCTGCTTTTGTGGTATCTGTTTTAAAATCAGTTGTCAAACCATTGTTTGATATTCGTGTTCTCTTGATCATACCCCTTTTTGCGTATTCTGGATTACAACAAGCATTTGTATGGTAAATAAATTATTTGAACTTTTTTTGTGTGTTACGATTTTGTGGCCATTTTTTATACTAATCTCATTTCTGGTTGAACTTCTTAGGGCCGAGTTCACCAAGGAAATCGTAAAGCCCGCACTTGGCGAGTCTGGTATTGGCGGCTCTATGGCAATCTATGGGGCTGCGGATGCTATCGTAAGTAGGGCTTTCTGGACTATAACGATAGGCTTATATATTGAATAACAAGTTGCGCAGTCTGGATGAAAATTTATTTTATCATAAGAGGGAGAGAAAAGAGGACAAGGAATCCTCCTTGTACACCACAAACATCTTTTTTTTTTTTTTTGAAACAAGGATATGGGCACCTGATTGAAAGCACCAGTTACTTGATTTTAACCTTTAAAAGTTCTTAATTTATCACTTGACTTCATCTGTTAGAGTCCTAAGCTATAGCTATACTAATGAGAACTGTATGGAATTGGTTGAGATGGGTAGATCCAAGGGCTGAAATAATGAGTAGCATTTTGTAAGTTGCTAGACAACTGACGTGATGTCTGCCCCCCTCTTGCGATAAGAGTAGAAAATCATTAATTTTATGTAGAAGAGTTTGTAATAGCATACAAATAATAATCCAAATGCACCACTAGAAGCAATGTGTGTAACTATTTCATAAAATACAAAGCTAGAACAGTGCGTGACATATGTGTTTGTACTTGCTTTTGGTGTGAATCTGGAGATAACTTGAGTCGTGAATTGTCACTTCTATTTTTCTCATCTTTGCAAATTGTTAGCTCTTGTTCCACATTCCTGTTGCGTTGCAGAATTCTTGCGATCTGCAGTCCTCTTCAAATTTGATTTTTGTCAAATTTGCTGTAATTATGTTATGAATCCTGGTAGCGCTTTAAAATCATTTTGTTGAACTTGTTACCAGTGTTCTCTTGTTGCTGGCCGGCTCACTTCCAGTCTCAAGTCCGTTACTTGGATAATTGCTGGTGGATCTTTAGTTCACGCAATTATATTGCTTTGGATTCTACTTTTGTACAGGTATAGATCTTCTTGTGATGAATTCTTGTTTGGTGAAAATTTATACTGAATACCTGTTTATAATATGGTGCAGCACTAGTACTGGAGTTTTCGGGATAGTATCCCCTCTCTTGATGGCTGCAGCACTTGGTATTGGTGATGGTGTGCTGATGACACAAATCAATGCTTTGTTAGGGATGCTCTTCAAACATGACATGGTAAGTATAAAAATCCCTAATTCCAGAAATGACCATCTTTTAATTCTGATTTTATCTACAGAGTATATCTTTTACCCCAGCTAGTAGTCAAGCTGATCTTCTTCCACTAGCGTATAATATGTTTCGAGCCATCAGAAGTAGACTACTTGATTTCTGGATGCTGACATAACTGATTTTTAAACTTGGGGGGGGCAAAAAATATGGATTGGTACCTGAAACAAGTTGAGTGGTGGTAATAAGGCCGCGACTGTATTCTGAAAATAGATAAGTGTTCGCTAATGAGAAGGTGTTGTGGTTAGGAATTCGCGAGATTGGTTTTGAATTCTCTCTCCATATTATCTCACGAAAGCCACATCTTTCAGAATTTGTGGCAAGAATTTATTTGTTTGTTTTTCTTTCTCGTATAAGGCATGTATGTCCTTGTGTCATCGTCCTAGATTTGAACAGGAACTTAAGCTCCTTGCCTTATCCCACTTTCCCGCGGCAAGAATGTAAACTTGAGGAATGAGGAATCCTTGTCTCGATTGTCAATGTCGGACGCATGAAACCTTAAAAAGGAAGCAAGCACGAGATTTCTGGTATTAACGCAATGAAAATGACCGAGTCCGACGATGACACTTGGACATGCACCCGTGTTACATACTTCTAAACGAGTCTGAGCAACATGGATTGTCATTAGTTTAGATACAATTTGACTATATTATACATTAGGTTAGCAAAATGAGATAACGTTCAAAACTAAGGTTTCTGATCTGGAATTAGTAAAAATCTTAGGTCACAAATGTCAAATTGCACAATAAACTAATAAAGACACTTAATACATTTGGATCAATTTGCGATGCGCTGGGGCCATGGGGATTGAGTAAATTCTGTAACCCGGGTAGAAACATTGGAAAAAGTGATGCAGTATTTTGGGCTAAAATTTTGTGCTCGATACTTGAATATCTGTTAAATTTCATGCCCGAGTCTAGGTTGTTTCTAAAGGATAGAGAGAGCCCACTTCATAAGTGCAAAAAGATTTCATCCTAAAACCAATTGGTGATAGAATAATGAAGTCTCACCTCATTTTGTCAATGTGGAACACTCATATAGCCATATGTGAACTCAATTGCATTATAAGGAGCCGATTCTCGACAAATTCCCATTCCACATCTTAAAAGAAAATCATGTCCTACCGTAGTATTACGTGACACAGACGTTGAACTATTGTGGACGTTGGTTTATGCAGGAGGGAGCATTTGCACAACTGAAGGTGTGGCAGAGCTTTTCAATCGCGGTTATCTTCTTCCTAACACCATATTTGTCATTGCATATAATGGCTGTTATCATGCTTACAGCGCTCTGTGTTTCTTTGGTCTCATTTTTTATCCTCATCCTCAGAGTTGAGAAAGCTTTCTCTTCTCATCGTTCTGAAAGCTGAGCTTTGTATGTCACCTGGTTTCTGGCCAGATCAAGTGTATATTTCAGTATTTTTGTCCATAATGTGTATAATCTATTGCATGTATATTTGTATTATATTTTTTCTTGATATTAATTTAAGATCTTTTTGTCGAAGCGATCCTGGCATACTGCTTTGTTAAGTTTCTGCAATACAGATTGACAGACCTTGATGGTTAACTTTTATAATTGTCGAAAATATCATCCTGCAATGCGTTGTTCTCCGGGGCCTCCATTCCCATTTTAATGGTCCGGATTTGATTATGGGTTGATCCCCTTTTCATCTTTTGTGCACTAGGAGCTCATTATTGCATTTTTTGTGGATTTTTGTCAAAAACTACCTAAGAGTTGTCTCACTTGTAAATACTTTACCTTTCATTTTATTTTTTTGCAAGACACTACATTTACATTTTTAAGTTTTGTTGAAAATTACAAACACCTATTTTCCGGCCAAAATTTGGTCAAACTCCGGCATTGACCTTATTTACTCCAATTCACACGTGTGAACTCTCTTATTTTCTTAGTTTTTTTTCCTAATTCCTCTTTTATTATCATAGTCTTCATGCCTATTTTTCCCTTTCTCCTCTTTTACTTTATTTGATTTACTTTCCCTAGCATCATCATCCTTTATTCATTCAGGACAAGAAAGAGGAGGGAAGAGAGGGTGTTGAATTTTTTTTCAAGGAAAAACAGAATGAAAGGGTAAAAAAGACAGTTCCCACGTGATAAAAGAAATAAATAAAGTCAATGCCGGAGTTTGACCAAAATTTGGCCGGAAAATGAGTTTTGGTAGTTTTCAACAAAATTTAAAAATGAAAGGTAATGTCTTGCAAAATATAAAATGATAGTTGTGTATGTGCAAGTGAGACAAATCTTACGTAGCTTTTGACAAAAAAAACCCTTATGACATTTTGTAGTAGGCAGATATCACTCTCTCCGCCCGACCATATAATTAGTTTTCTTATGTCAGGAAAACAAGTAGGTTGTAGCACACATTTGTGTTCTTATGTTAGACGAATATATCCCGTCTTAACTTAAGTTACGGGTCAACCGTATGAATAGTGGAAATATAATTTTTACATATCTAAATCTTAAACGTAAAGAAAATGACCGAGACACCAAGTAAAAAAGGTACTCCTTTCGTTCTCTATTATATGACGTTTTTGTTTTCGAGATGAGCCTTTGACTTTCATTTTTACAAAAATGTCTACAAATTATACCATAAAATTTCTTATGAAAATACCTTACAAATGAGTATACATTTCGTTATGGTTACTCATATATTTTGAGAGATATTGAAGATAAAGGAGTGTCTCGAAAAGTGAGAATGACATATAAAAAAAAAGAATAACAAGCTCTTTTGTCCTATCTATGCAAATGGGTCATTACTTGACTCGTCTTATGCTTGCGACGGATAGTTCCGTCACAAATGCGAATTTGTGTAAAAAAAAGAGTAACATAAGGTGTTTTTTTGTTAGATGTAATTGGAGTTACAAGGTCAATTTTTATTACTCCGTATTTCGTTATAGTTTTATTAGTTAAGTTAGCTAATATTGTGTCTTGTATTTAAATTTGATGACATGGCTTTTGTAAATGCGGATATTTTCCGTTATTGAATATGACAAATAATATTTTGGAACATGATTTATCAGTGAAGGAGTTTGGCTTGTTAAAAACATAGGTGATGCTTGGCCAACTTTTAAAAGTGTTTTGTAATTGAAAAAGTAGTAGCTTGGCCAAACACCCTTTAATGCCTTAGCTTCTAAGCAAGTCCTACCTACCCGATTAGACCTTTTCCCAACTTGGCATTCATACGGATACTAAAGAATTTTTCGAATCCATAGGATTGGGAGCTATCTTCGATTTGAATGATACTTATCGATCATTGACCCTTGAATTCTTAAGTTCCCTTAAAGTGACCAAAGAGGAAGACAAGAAGTTCTTAAATTTCCGTCTTGCGAATGTATCCCGCCGATTACGCTTCGGTGTCTTTGCCAAGGTGTTTGGTCTCGACATACCCTCTCAAGCACCAAACAGCCCTTATAAACTCGGTGTTGCACCCATTTGGAAAGCTATTTCGGGGAGGGAATTTGAGTATTTCAAAGCCTCTTCCGTTCTTTATGTGCATCACCCGGGTATCCGCTTTTGGCATCGTTCTATGGCTAACACCTTAATAGCCCGCAAGGAGGCTTGCCACTTTACGGAGCTTGACTTTGCTCTACTTGAATCAAGATTGAGGGTGAACAAAGAGAAAACTTCTTATGATTTTTTTTCAAATTTTGATTGATTCGTGGTTGAATTTGTGTTCCAAAAACAACAACAACAAGAAATAAATTGTGAATGGTGGATTGGTAACTCGTTTGGACAAGTATTTTGACCCCAACTTTAACGCTTCAAAGACTTATGAACCGATTAAGGGAAATACTCTTATGGACTCACACTACCTAGCCCATAAGGTCAATTAGTTGAAGACTAATGATGATTTCAAGATCTTTGAGTGGCTTGTGAAGGATGATCCTTCAACTACTCTTCCAAGGAGAAAGTTCCCTAGGCTAAGCAAGTTGAGATACGACTACCTTCTACCAACACTACCCATCAAAGCCACCACTGAATCCGAAAGAAGAATACCATCCATTTCCCAAAATGATTAAGCAACCACTTCTTATGTGTCGATCCCTTCTTTTCCATTTCCTTAGCAACCTTTTACCTCCGACGATACCAATGTCAAGGCAACAAATGATTATGCTACGGGTTTATTGAAGCATCTTCATAGGGAGGCATACAATGATCGGGTGAATAACTATTATGCCCAATACATTCCACTCTACCACTTAGCACGGCAAGGCCTTCTTGATCCTAATGGCCTATTGCCGGATTGGGTCGATCTGAAACTATTTTTCCCGAGTCTAGAAGCTCCCAAAGATGATGAGGTTGAGCGAGGAAATGAGGATGAGATCGAGGAAGTGGGTAGTTCAAGGGATAATGAGGACGGTGATGATGAACTGAGTGATGCCGAGAATGACGGCGAAGATGATGGTGATGATATGAGTACTTCTTCCAACCCAAATGATGAAGGGTCTAGTGGGGAGACGAGCAATGATGAAACTAGAGAAGAAGACCTTGAGATGGCTCCCTAAGCATCTCCACTTTGGTATCCCTTTTCTCCTCCTTTCTCTTATTGCTCTCTTCACTTTTTCACGAATTTGTGTATTGTCTTTCAACCATTAGTAGTGTAGAGCATGCATATCATACCATATCATTCATACATTGCTTATAGCCAAACTTCCACACCTTAGCCTTAACCGATTTGGGGAAGTTTAGCTACAATTACTCTAAGTTAATTCAAATTAGCTCTCTACATAATCGAAAGCATGCCTCACTTAGTATAGTCTAGTTTGCATTCATATGTTATATATATCATATAGAACTAACCATTAGAATAGAGCATGCATTCATGCATTCACATGTTCCTGCATTGCACTTGCATTCTCGATTTTTATGTTTACTTTGTAAATTGAGGACAATGTCACTCCGAAATAAGTATAGGGATGGGAACTGAGACATTCAGTTCAAAAATCAAACGGTAAATTCACACGGTACCCTCGAAGTTTCACACTTTTCACGTGGTACCCAAGATTCTAACTTTGTGCACATGGTACCCTTGGAATTTAGATTTGTGCACAATATAACCAATTATCTCTTAATGAATTCTCTCTCATAATTAATCACCATTAAGTGGTAGAAAATGGCTCATATACAAAACATAATGTAACATAACCATAACAAATTAATTAAATAATTGAAATATAAAACTAATTACTCACCATCAAAACACATACATCACCGTCAAAACACATACTTAACACTCCCAATAAGCTAACTTGAATAAGAGAGAAAATGATTTAGCCAAGTATAGTCTGAGTATATTTTGTAATGATTTTAGATGTATGTATTTAGTATTTTTTGGTAAATAATGAATAATTATACTCTATATATTTTGGTATGACATGTAATATGTATGCTATTATTATCCAAATACGTGGTATTGTTTGGGAAGTTAATGAATAAACGGACTTATATTAGCATTAAGAGTTAAGACATACTTGTATGAAGTATGCTAAAATACTCCTAATGATTTCTCTCTTCTAATTAGTGACCACTAATAATAGTAAGATGTTAGCGATATTTAGCATAAGTTAAGTTAATTGGTTATGTTGTGCAAAAATCTGAACTTCAAAGGTACCATGTGCACAAAGTTAGAATTTTGGGTACCACGTGAAAAGTGTGAAACTTCGAGGGTACCCTGTGAATTTACCGAAAATCAAAAAAATTGGAAAAACCCACAAAATCCCTAAACATTAAAAAATTTATGAAAAACCAAAAACATGTTCTTTAATTAGTAGTGTAGAATTATATATGTGTGTGTTTTTGTACTCTTCTCACATAGAGACTACATCTCCTTCGAGGCATGTTAGGGAAAGAAGACCGCTTGATATGACCATTCCAATCTCTTACTCTCTTTACTTGTTCTTTTTGTGCCAATGAGGATGTGGTGATATTTTGTGACGCGGTTGTGTACCTATGTGTTGTTAGGAGATTTCATTTGCTTGCATATCACTTTAGTTAGTTGCATCCATATAGTTTGTATATATTTAGATTGCATTCATGCACGTTTATTGCTTTTAGAAGAAGTTTTTGTATAGAGTCTATAGTGGGAATAAAATGCCTTCAATGATGATAATTTGTTTTGACCATGTCCGTTCCCTCTTGATAGCTCGCGTTTAGTGAAAACTTTGTTAGGGTGTACACACCCCGGGAGGACATGCTTAACACCTTAAGCCTTGACTACTGTGTGAGACTCTTCTAGACTTGAGACTAGACTTAGAATTGACACATACCTACTTATAATATGAGGATAGAACCTCCATATGGCCGGCTCATCTAACCGATCCCGTTTAGGATGTGTGAGTAGGTCTTCTTACGTGGTATGTCATGTCAAAACGCATAAGTGTGACACTTGTTCCTTGAGACCATAGAAATGTTCCCGCACATATTTTTGAAGGCATTATGCATGTATATATGAACCTCACATAGCCATATAGATTTTGTTTTACCCTTGCATCTTGGTCCCTTTTTGTGAACCCATTTATGCCTAACCTTTCATTTGATTAACCAACATACAAGCTACATCCCAAAAACAACTCACCCTATCGAGTAAATTGTTGTAGTAAGTTTTGTTGAATAGAAATGGGTCGGAACCTTGTTCTCTTGGGGTAATTAAGCTTCAAAGTTTTATCAAGCTTGTTCGGCTATTTTTGTGAATAAAGAGGTTTTTGAAGAAAATGCAATGAAAGGGGGTGTTTGGTAAACAGCGGATGGTAAAAAAGTAGCATAGTTGGGACTTTTAGCATATTTGACCAATCAATATGCTATTTGGGGTGTTTGGTAAACATCATATTGGAATAGTAGATTGGGGCTGAATCTACTATTTTACATATGCTGCTCCCCCAGCATATTTTAAGAGTAGATTGAGAAAAAAAATTAATTTCCCTTTTTATCCTTAGGAAAATATAACCCTACCTTTTTATTCCATAATTCATTCATGTCCTTATTTGTCATTTTATAAAGGATTGAGATAATCTGCTAATTTAAATATGCTAATTACCAAACATCTTTAACAAAATCTGCTAATCAAATATGCTAGTCAAACCTGTCAACAAAATCGGCTAATTATAATATGCTTTTACAATCTGTTTCTGCCAATACTAATCCGCTGTTTACCAAACAGAGCCAAAATAAAATAGACAAGAAGAAAAAGAAAATTCTTGATTTATTGCTTTAGAAAAAGTCATGAGCAACATCTCTTGCACATCAGAAAGATATAAGAAAACGTCGTTGCTAATAAAGGGTTTGATGTTTAGCAAGTGAACATTGCTTTGCAAAGTTTATGCTTACTAGTTAGTGATCCGCATCCTATCGGACGCGGCATTCTATTGGTTTACGTTATCGTTCAACTCCGATTAATTTAATGTGACCGATTGCTTAACATATAATTCTGATAAATTTCGTATATAAAATATCATACTTAATTATCAAACATTTCCCTCCAAAGATCACACAATTTCCGCCAGATTTAAGCTATTTTCCTCCATATTTCAATAATTTTCCCACAAAATTTCAGAACATTTCCCTCCTATTTATCTATTTAAGTAGTTTGGTTTCACACTTCCATTCTCAGCTTTATATGGTAATTGGTCCACCAAATATGGTTCCTCGTTGTGCTGTCCGTTTTATGACGCCATGTGTTGTGTAGACCATGTTTCCGTTACGTGTATGGTGTTTGTTTCTTAAGGATTGTATTATGCCATCCTATTTCCATCAGCACAAGTAGACGTATATCCAGTAATTCATGTTTATTAGTTGGCCGTGTAAAATGAAACAAACCATAGCACGTGTACACACAACACAAGTGCGTAAGATGATTTAAATGTCGCCAGTCTTGCTAGGTAACACGTAATATGACTAAAAATTTATCATTGTATTGTTTTGTTTTGTATAGATATGTCAAGCTTATAGGCAAATGAACCATTGTATAATAAGAGCCATTTATCACGATACACAAAGTACAGTGCCTAAACTGTTTTATACTGTCTATTTATGTAATTTTGGCGAGGAAAATGAACTAGGGCAATTGCGCCCTTTTGGCAGTAGTGGGGTAAGTTTACGTGGGTAGGATAAAATAGGCTAGCGGCAAACCTGTTGATAACGTGTTTGAAAAAATGGGGGAAAAATGTCATGAAAAATTAACTCCCTAATAAAATAACATAAGCTAGCTAATCCTTTGAAAACGCACCGACTTTTGCATATTGTTCTTCTTTCATATTCGTCTCCATCAACAACACAATCATCAAATCACAAAAAACCCAAATCATAACATGTATCTGTTGGGGATCAAGATCCGAGTATATTTTAGATCAAAAATAAAAAAAACGTGAATAATACTGATGTGACCATAATATACGCACTTTTACCCCCTTAACGGACCTCGTTTTACATGCTTTTACGCACATATTAGGGTCCTTTCGCGCTCTTTTAGCTTCCTATTTGCTTTTCTATTGGATTTTGGCTTGCTTGTAGGAAAGGAACTAAATCGTGCACAAATGGAGCATTTCGGAGCTAAAATGACGAAAACCAAGGACCTAGCATCTAGAGGAGACGTAACCAAAGGCCTAAGTCAAGATTTGAAGCTAAGTAGAGCTACCCCCACCGGCTAGGGCCAACCTCCACGGGTTTTGGGACATGATTGAGCAAAAGAGGAGGATTATACTCTCAACCTGGGCGAGACACGTTCATCTCAGGCGAGATGATACCCAACCCGAGCAGGTTCGAAGGCAAAGTGACTCGGGCTGCTCCCTCTCGACCGAAGCTACTCCCTAATGTTCCGCCATGTCCTTGAACGACACTCCACCTCTACTTAACCTAATTCTTGCACTTAGTATAAATACTTTACTTGTAATAATTTTAGGGGGATGCCCACCTAGATTAGAAAAAGCCTCCATAGAGTAGATGATCCCCAATTAGAAGTAGATTAGGTTAATTATCCTACAAAATTACTCTAATCTTGTCTTAATCATTGCACAATAAAACTTAGATCTAGCATTGTAATTGAAGAATTCTTGGGTTGTATGTGAAGATGGTGACAATTCTTCACTAATCAAAGGATCTCTTCTTATTCATTCCATTATTGTTCATTTCCTTTATGTTGGTATAATCCTAAATCTCAATCTCTCTTTACTTATTTGCTCTTGTTACTCCAAGTTTGTTCCTTTTCTTGCTTATTCACCATGTTTGTTCATGTTATGATATTTGACACCATTTATAACATACTTAACATGATGGGTTGTGAGTAGTGACCTTGCTAGGATTAGTGGGGGATTATAGGGGAGATTAAAGGGTAAATCCACGATGAGTTATTTGGTTGATTAAATTGTTGTTGTATTATCTAGCCTTCTAGTGCACATGTTATGTTTGATGAAATGTGTGAAAGACAAAACATGCATTGATTCTCTTATATCCAAGCAAACTTTGTAAGATCGAAAGCCTCAAGGCTTGCTAGACTACCTTTCAACCTCCATCGTAAGATCGAAAGCCTCGGTGGTAGGTTAGACCATGCACTAGACTAGTAGGGGAGGTAGGGTGT
>JAYMSF010000885.1:0-13594 GCA_036897335.1 Silene vulgaris | reverse complement strand
ATAAGAAATTGAGAACTTCAAATAATTATTGAATTTGTAACAAGATTTATGCTTAGTATTAAAATAAGATAAATAATTGAATAGTTTTGGAAGGATTTATGTTAGTTTGGTTAATTTGGAAAATAGTTTTAGAAAATGGTTATTTTGGTAATTAGTTTTACTAAGACGGTCATTTTGACAAAAGACCTGCAACCTGGGTGGATTTTATCAGCTGGATCAGCACATGGCAAACATTTTCAGGTTCATAAGATCATAAGTAGTGGCAACCCGACTGGATAGAAATCCCATGCATAATTTGTTGCTCGTTAGTGGCTAGCCTACCGAGCATTGCTTGCCACGGGAGTAACCGTACTCTTTGTGACACTCTCAATTTCCATATAACGTCACACCAATTGAAAAGCATTTGAAACCTAGTTGAAAATAAGCTTGTAATCTGACGCGGTGGAAAAGAATTTGGACGATATCTCAAACCACATCAAGCTTTCCGAAATAAAAACTGAAAAATTCCAAAAGAATCTAGGACATATATCCACCCATGGACAGGGGCGGACCCACACTAGAGAAAGGTGTAGCAAATGCTACACCAAAGAAAAAAAAATATTTGAGAAAAAATATGATATGCTACACCGTAAGTTTTTACTTCTAGCAATTAATATTCTCCTTCCCAAAAAAGTTAATCAACTTCCCTTAATTATCTCTCCATATTCCTGAAAATTTGGTGAGAAATCATAAATGACGTTAGATACCCACAATTACCAAAATTAATCACTACAACTTCCATTTTATTGATCTCAATTACCAAATAAAATCAATCACAAATCAGTTTCAATTTGAGGTAAAATGTAAACCATTTTCAATTTTACCCTCAAAATTCTTACTTTTAAAAATCACAATGTCAAGTGTTCCGATCTCAAGTGTCACCGGTCCACGCTTCACCCCTTCGCCACAAACCCGAAGGGTAATTTTTGTTTTACTTCTTTTCTACATCTTCAGCAATTTCGTTTACATTCTTAGAGTTCCATTGATGTTTTACTATTTTATCGTAATAGCTTATTGAATGATGCGGTAAACTTTGTAATATAGTATGAGTAATAGCTTTGTATATGTGTCACTCCGTAAAATCTACTCCGTACTTTAGTACGTAGTAATAGCTTTACTGAATGATTATTCTTATTTATTACTCCCTCCATTCAACTCCACTTTACAAGTATTTGTATTGTATTTGACTAATGGATGTAGAGGTGGAAATAGTAGAGTCCTCTGGAAATAGAACTTTGCCAGTCAGAAACATATGTATACATTTTGTTTTGATCTAATTTATTATGCATCTGTGCCTTTTCTAGTAGCTAAAGTCATTGTTTTATACGTTTTTTAGATTCGAGAACTTATCGAAGAGTGTAGATATATTTTGATTTTTATTGTAATTGACATTTTTCTTATAACATTGTCAATACTAGGGTTTTGCTACACCAAATGAAAATTCCTGGGTCCGCCCCTGCCCATGGATCAGTCCAAAAGTGCTTACGTTCTTTTTTTTGGTGACGAGGGGTTTAATCCCCCCGTGCACATGCAATACCCTGCAAACCACGTGTGCCATGAAAATCATCCCGTAGGAAGACAGGTAACCGCAGGCCCGCAGCCTTATCGCCACTGGGAGTCGAACCCGGACCTCTCAATTCCTGCAATTGCAAGCTTTGAGGTTAACCCGCGCTCCATTGGACTTAAGGCATTACGTTCATCATTTCCAACCGTCAATTTTGGTGTTCTAGCCCATGATAAACACCCTTACCAACCTAAAAAACATTGTTGTTTCGATTTCCATAAAAGATGAATGTTAGTAAAATACTTGCCTTTGACGACCTTGATCCACCAAAAAGAGCCTAATTAACTAAATTTTTGATTCGAAGCCGAATCCCCTCCTTGATTTTTGGTTTGCGCATTTGAGCCTAAGAGAGCCAGTTTCACTTGAAAGTGACTGTGCAAGTGTCACTCGCTCCGCAACTGATGAAGAGTTAACCTAATTAAACTTTTGACTAGTAGCCCAATTATCATCACCCGATTATATCAATTTGCAAAAATAAACGCAAACCATTGGCTTATCATACCGACCACAATTAAACACGTAGACTATTTATTGTCTGGATAAAACAAAATTATTTAGGGAGTGGTAGGGTTGACCCAATATGAATTGATAGAGTGATAGCCAGGAATGGCCCGAAATCCAAAATCAACTAGAAACCGGGATTGACATGACTCGAACCTTGTCTATACTGTTATTGACTCGACATAAACCAAAACCAACGGGATGTAGTTGACCCGATTAAAAATAACCTGAAATGACTTGAAACCAAAATGAACTGACACTATACAATGTATGTAACAAACCAAAAAGGCGAAAATGACCCGACCCAAACCCGACGTACTGCATATATGAGTATTATATATAGTATCACCAATAACTTAATCATCTAGCTTGTCACATACACACCCAAAATAATGGAATACCAAAACACCAACTTTATGAACACAACTCTAACATTCATTGCCGCAACAATCCTAGCTCTTGTGTTCATCAAATTTGTTAAAAGCAAGCTATTTCAGCAAGATGGGTATAATAAAAATTACCCACCAATTGCTGGAACCATGCTTCACCATCTGCTCTATTTCAAGAGGCTTCATCATTACATGACTGATCTCGCTACCAAACATAAAACTTACAGAATTTTAAACCCTTTTCGAAATGAGGTTTATACTTCTGACCCTGCTAATGTTGAGTATATCCTCAAGACTAACTTTGATAACTATGGCAAGGTATCATTATACTACTTCGTTTAGCGCGACTGTCGGTTACTTTGTTAAATTTCCTACTAATATAGTGAAATGAATGTTCTTAAAAATTCAGGGAGACTACAACTATGACCATCTAAGTGATTTGCTGGGTGACGGGATTTTCGCAGTGGATGGGGATAAATGGAGAAACCAAAGGAAAGTTTCTAGCTATGAGTTTTCGACTAGGAATTTACGAGAGTTTAGCAGCACAATTTTCCGTGAAAAAGCTATGAAACTGGCTAATGTTATTTCTAATGCTGTCAAGTCTGGTAACAGCATCGACATCCAAGTAAGATTTTTCATTTCGAGTTAAGGGAGTCATAACGCAGTTATTCCGATTTTAAAGTTTGTCTTTATTGTTGCTAATTGCATATACTGTGTCTTAAGGGTTTTTTTTTTTTTTTGGTACGCAAGATCAGGGCAGAGGCCCTAAATTAACTACTAGCTATTACACGGGGACCAGCACCCCAAAAATGTCCTCCCGTAGGATGGAACGTAAATTGTTTGTCGGACTATCTAAAACAGTAGGTAAAGTACTAGAGTAAAATCCTAGATTAGCTAGGAGATCGGCTGCCCTGTTCGCTTCTCTGTATGTATGCTCGAGTTTGACAGTCCAATGGTTTTCATGTATTAAATCTTGACAACGCTTGGCAATAAACTTCAAACAGTTACTTACGCAGGGAGAGTTATCCATATGAATAATTAGCCTCGTAATCCGTAGAAATTTAGCTCTTTCCAAGTTCCAACCCAGCTAAAAGAGCTAGAAATTCTGCTTTCATTGAGGTACAATTGCCACAAGAAAGAAAATAAGCGGAAATAAAATTACCCGTCTCATCACGAAAAATTCCACCACCTCCTGCCGCATATACTGTCTAAGTTAATTACTGCAGTACATTCTATCGATGGTTTAAGTACAAAACTTTGAATCTTAAGTCTTAACTCTACCTGCTGTGTGACGAGTAGTTCAGCTCGCTCTTATGAAAAATTGTAACAATTATTCGTGAAATTAGCTTGGATGAACTTTTGTAGGATTTGTTCATGAGATCAACATTAGATTCAATATTCAAAGTGGCATTTGGAGTTGATTTGGATACGACGTGTGGCTCAAATGAAGAAGGCAAGAGATTTACGCAAGCATTCGATGATGCTAGTGCTATATCACTCTATCGTTATGTTGATGTGTTTTGGCCGATTAAAAAGTTTCTCAACATCGGTTTGGAGGCTAAGCTCAAGCAGGACGTCAGAATAGTTAATGACTTTGTATACAAGTTGATTATCAACAAATCTGAGTCTGTGAAAAACTCAGGAGGCACTCATTCAGTAAGTAATGCTTATTTTACGCGATTCTTGACATTAATATAAACAGTGTTCTATGAAGTAGTTTTTGATGAATGGGTAATGCAGATGAAGAAAGACGATATATTATCCAGATTTTTGCAGCAGAACAACACTGAGCCGAAGTACCTAAGAGACATAATCTTGAACTTTGTGATAGCGGGGAAAGACACGACAGCAGCTACATTGTCGTGGTTTATTTACATGCTTTGTAAGCACCCAGAAGTTCAGGAGAAGGTGGCTGAAGAAGTAAGAAAAGTCGTAAGCTTGGAAAGTGGCGATGATTGTGCAGAATTAACCACCAGATTGATCAGTGAAGAATCACTTGAAAGCTTGCATTACCTACACGCTGCTGTTACTGAGACACTCCGACTCTATCCTGCTGTTCCTGTGGTAATTTTTCTATGACCTAAATTCAAACTGAACCTTATTGCACCTAAAATTGATTCAGCTTATTAATGACCTGTAATATCGCAACTCGCTTGATTCACTAGACCTAAATAATGTTCCTAAATGGCACACCTATATTAACCCGTTCTACACCTGACTCGAATGACCCAAACCTCGATTTTAGGCCAGATCAAGCAGGTTCATTGTATTCTTGTAGTGTTGGTAGCAGATCGAATCCACAATGAGAGCATCTATTGTTTCGACAGGATGCCAAGACATGCTTTTCGGATGATACACTTCCTGATGGGTACAGCGTGAAAAAAGGGGACACTGTGGCTTACCAACCCTACGCGATGGGTAGGATGCCTTCAATTTGGGGCGATGATGCAGAAAATTATCGCCCTGAAAGATGGCTCAATGAAGATGGCATCTTCCAGCCACAAAGTCCATTCAAGTTCACCGCCTTCCAGGTAAACTAGTCAGTAGTCACTTAACGACTCCTTTTATATAAATCATTAGCGAGCGTATAGTAACGATAAGAAAAGCATCCGTTCAGTTCCAGTTTCAGTTTTATGCGGCCTTATAAGAAGACGAAAAGTTGAAATTAAACTGTCTAATGTAACACTTATTGTAAACAGGCAGGTCCGCGGATATGCCTTGGTAAGGAATTTGCTTACAGGCAGATGAAGAGTTTTTCCGCTGTTCTGTTCAGCAACTTTGTCTTCAAACTCGATAAGGAAGAGACAATTGTAAACTACAGGACAATGATAACACTTCAAATCGATGGTGGCTTACAAGTTCGAGTTTCTAGTCGAATATAAGGCAACTTTTTACTCCATAATAGAGTCGAAGTGAGAAATTAATCTCTATAATAGTGTGTTGCTAATAAGCATCCGTTTATGTTATATATCCGTTTCTGTAATTTCTTATTCCGCAAAGGATTTTTGAAAAAAGTAACTCTCCATATTATCAATAAGAATTGAATTAAGTATCTGCAGCTGTAGTTTCAATAATGAAAAGGCACTCAGACTTTTTTTGTGTCTGTAAAGGAGTCATAAGAGCGATTGTGAATTTGTGATACTGACGGGATTTAATCCTGGTTATGAGTAGATGGAGAGAAATTACTCTAGCTATATATCGGGTCATTTTGCACTTTGTATGAGTTCAAGGAGGGTTACATTTGCTTGCTTCATCATTTTGCCCTTTTTTAAATACTCCTCCACTGCTTCATAAAAATCCTCCTGGATTATCTGCCATGAACCTTTAAAATAAGCTGAAGAAATTCTGGGCTTTTACTAGACTCAATACTGAATAGTGCTTGCTTTATATCGGGTCTAGTAATAGGAGCAATGAGAGTTTTTGCAGCTCCCTCAGTGAGCAGTGGCTTTAACTAGACTCAATACTATGAATGTCCTCCAGATTACAGTGAACAACCTATATGGAAGCATACTCCATACACACTTCTCCTATATATCTCCTAGTCTTGTCAAAGCTGGCACTCTGGCAGTGCCTAAGTACTTCCCCGATGGATGGAAGGCAATACGAGCCAGCCGGTCTATATGGTCCTCAATAGAGCACCCTCTGATCAGCAGAGGCAGTTGCAACAATATCACTCACAGGAGAAAACTAATAATATCTTGACTCTAAGGTGCATATATCTGCAAAAAACAGTTTCGATGAGCGATTGCAATCCATAATGCCAAGCTTGTGTTTGCTTGCCTAGAGGTGTGGAAAACAAGTGTTCTCCTGTTGCATTGTAGTAACAATGTGCTACTCTTGATCTTACATGCAGGCCACGGAGAAACTAACAGTATCAAACGTAAGGACAATGACTATGAGTGCCGAGGTTGTTACGATTGCTATAAGTCCGCCCAGATGCAAGATATACTGCCGGCTGTTGCGTTGCAGGATAGTAATGTGAAGGTAGTTTGATTGGAATCTTCTATTTTTTGGATTGTTATTGTTAAATCAGTTTCCTCTTACTTGGGTGTCATACTTGACAATTGACCTTCATCGATGTGAAGTTAGTTCCAAATACTCACTATGTATTTTTGGGAATGATCGGCTGGGATGCCGACAAATTTCAATTGCTGCTATATGGTGTCTTGCAATCACAACCATTTTGGAGTACCTGGGTCGTTTCACATCGATAGTTCATCACAACCATTACTGTTTCGTTCTTTGGGTAGTTTCATGGTCATTACAGGAAGGCATAATCCATTTTCAGTAATTTTGGGTCATTGTGGAATGGGCTAACTCAGGTTGGGATGTGTCAGATTGGGCTATTATGCTTATGTTTGGGCTCCCACCCTCTGATTATGTTCGTCCGACTGCCTTCGCGGATCAAAACGCGCCTCTGAAAGGGATGAGAGGGAAGAGGGTACTGGTGGAAGTATAAACTTTACCGTAGGGAGGGAGAGAGTGATAATAACACATTCTTCTCACCTGTTGAGTTTAAAGTCTACAGTGACAGTTTTAATTTATGTATGACAATGTTTTTGACTTACCGAGCTGTCAGTGCACACAGTTTGTATGATGTCAAAGATCTTTGACCATAATGAACCAAAAGGAGAAACTATGAAATCTTTGCTGATTAAGAAAATCATTCTCAAGAAGCGATACGAGTAGAATTACAAATTCTTATTCGGAAAATTATTTGGCTTTGTTGATAAGCATGTTTAGGATGACACTTCAGGATGTCAGGTAATGTAAGACCATACACACTAAATAATGTTTGCCCCTAAAATATTCATTAAACTTAGCAGGATCAAACCTCAGGTGTTGTCCATCTGTGTGTTCCAGTTTCTGCAGTCATCACTCCCGCTTGGTGCAGAAATCGAGCAACACCAAAATCTACCACCTTCACACCATTCAAGAAACAAAGTAAAAATCAGCTTTCAGAGGTTCAAAAAATAAGAATGAAAGACTGAAGCCACATCATCATTTAAAACCACTACTCAGAATTTCAGGTTGAACCAGTGGTCGCAAATTTACAACCAGAAATATTTTGCAGTGCAGATCAAGGGAGAGGCTAATAGTCTAATACTCATAGAGTACAGCATTTAACATCTCAACATCAAGTTGAATCAACAATTAAATTAGATGAATAATTCGTAAAGCAACTTTCCCCATTCTCACATCCCAACTCAGGCTTAGTTTAAGCCTCTTCACTCACACCTTCACATTTTTATTCCCGTTGAAGCGCATAGCTGAACTAAGTGAGTACTTCTATCACACTTAGGCTACTAATAACGTCCAAAATATAACTGCAACAATATCAGAGAGGAGCATTGAATGCACTTTCTCAAACGCAATGAACAAGAAGAGCTATAGAAGCTGCCACATTTCAACTTTCAAGACCATGTAACAAAAAATTTAAAAAAAGCCAAGGTTAGGCAGTTATTTCGCATTACCAGAATTTTAACTATGATAAGGTTTTGTTTTGGAGAATGCAGCATCAAGGCCAACCTATCTAACTGTCAAAGCTACTAACAGAGATTTACTCTTTTAAGAGTTATATAAAAATAAATTCGATAGTAGCATAAACTACAGGACACTAGGGTTAACAGTCATTTACTCATTTTTATAATTAACAAATCTAGAAGTAGATAAAACGCCATCAAAATGTCAATCCATAGACTCAATCCTTCACTCTGGTGCAACAGACCGACCGACCAACCTACAACCTTTTGATCACGACAACTGCAGTACTACAAGCAGAGAATAGGCATTAAGCTAAATCTTACTTGAAAATCCAGCCCTATTGGAGAGGTTGTTTCAATTTTAGCTTTGACTTTCAGAGTGTTTACCACTTTACCCAACCATAGACGTTGATTTTAAATTATAATGGAATAAAGCAAAAAGTTAACTATAGAGGGTATGCTTGGGTATTGTAAACTACCTGCCCTTCAATGCAATTTCAACGCAATTCTTATCGTGGATCATCTAGAATAAGCCTCTTAATGTTGATTGACACTGGCTATTAATGTGTATTGTCTCTTTTGTTTTACCAAGCAGGGAGTTTGCATATGGCTAAAGTGGTGACCGATAGACTGGGTTGTCAGACTTCTTCCATGTTCTCAACTTTTTATATTTCCTATACTGATATTAAGTCGGTGGACCTCTCTGATTTCAGCTAAAATGTTAACAGCTGCCTTCTTATTAGATTGGCGGTATAAATAGGTGGAGCTTTTAAGTATCCACTAGGTGTTGCAACATTATGTCTCCATTTCTCATCTACTGTCACTTTAAAGCATGACAATCACTTAAAGAAACATCAATACCTTGCCTTAATATATCAACCAGAGAACCATTGAGCAAACTCATCCTCTGACCCTTCACTTAAATGCTCAGATTTGAGAAACTTGACAGCCACATATTGACCAAGGTAAAGTCCACGGTACCTTTGTCAAAGACCAGAAAGAAGAAATAAAAAGAAACATTAGGTTGCAAACAATAAAAAAAGAGAAAACAAAACTTATAGTGCAAAAATGAGAAGCAATTCAACTCACAGATCACCACAAGATCCAGATGCAATCTTTTCTCCTATCTTTAGCAGTTTTCTATCAATCTCCCAGTTTCCCGGCTCAGCTTGAGTAGCTATTGCATTATCCACCGGGAACTGTGAATGCACTGAGCCAGACCATGAGCCCTATTGTATTCATACAAGTTTATCATAAATGAAGTTCCTTTTGGCGACATAGTCAAAGACAACTAAAAAAATATCCAAATAAGAATATGAAAGCAATCAATGACCCTAACAAGTTTCTGAGAAACATGAAATCACGAATGTAAAATATTTACCTCACTTCGCTTCTTCCAGAGCTTTGTACAAGCTACCAGCATCCTGACTCCTGAGTATAACATTGCAAAGTCAACAACAATTTGACTGAAATGAAGATCCTGGTGCATAAAAGTATTTATGCAATATACACTTACAACTTACAAGACAAGCCCATGAAGCATAAAATATGTCTCCAGTAGTAGTTCAGGACTTCAGGATAACAACAAAAAAAAGCAGCGAATATGCACCCAATAATTACCCACCATCCTTTTTCACAAAGCAACATTTTTGAACTTCCGTTATAACTTTTTTCTATTATAAGGCTAAACAGTACACAAATGCAGCAAAATTTCATACATGTACTTCCCACAATCACAAAAGACAAACAGCGCAAAGTCAACAGCCAAAGCACATTACTCCGTTATAAAAGGGGGATAAGACAAAATTTATCCAGGAAAAGATTAGCAGTACAAGCCTACAAGGAATAATGAGTGGGTGTGGTATTAAGTGAAGATTCAAGAGAAACAGAAAGAGGGGAGAATTATACAATGGGTAAAATGAATCTTTTAACTGGTTTTTGAGATTATCTTCCTTTTAACTGTTTCTTGAGATCACTTTTCCTTTTTAACTGTTTCTTGAGATTATTTTTGATATGTCAATATGTCATAGCGCATCAGCAATAGCCATTAAGTTAAGGAACATAATTTCAAGTGGCTGTCGTGTTACTTCAAGTTATATCAAGCATAGATTAAAACACAGATATCTTCGCCTCATCAACCGCTATTTCAAAATATTTGCTTAATTACCAACTTCGATTAGATAATTAACTAGTACTCCGTATTTGTAGCGGAAGGTTCTAGGAAACATGAATTTTGTTTATGATAAAACCGGAGTATTGAATATATTAGCAAATGCTGGCTGTATTTGTGAAATATTAAGAGAAGATATGTTACAACTTACAAGCATGGAAAACAAAAAATAATTTCAGATCTTAAGACAAAGTGGAATTTTTAACGCATATGGTTAACACATTTAAAACTGCAGCCACATTGGCTGCCTGTTACGTCGGGGATATCCTAATACCGATTCTTCGCAGCTAATAACTCATTTTAAATCCATAGTACCAGATCCAACCTCACCATATTTTTCTTTGACAACTCCCAAAGCAGATACTCCCCTGCAACACCACTCCCTTAAATTACTCCCTTTGATCCTTTCTTGCCTACAAAGACCTGGTCATGGGCCGGGCTGAACCGTGCTACCATCTTAGTTATCATGTTCTTAGAATTATGTTTCGGGCCGGGCCAAAAATCAGCCATATGACCGGCCCATACCAAGCCCTAATCTTGAGTCAGGCTTGTTTCGGGCCGGACGGTGGGTTTTGGGGCCAAATGTTCACCTCAAGCCCGGGAAAAAATCGGGCCTGGCCGGGTTGGGCCATTTGATCAGCTCTACAGCCAACACCCCTCAGTCCTAAACGTCCTACAGCTTATAGAGCCTCCATTTGAGGTATGTTACAACAGTAAACTTTTGTGTAGAATATAAAATCCGTCAACTAAATGCGTAAACCTCTCATACACTCTAGGTTGCTATCAAAGGAGGCTCAATTTAGAACTTTACCCGTGAATGGGTGACTTTTAGAAACAGCACGTGAATTTTATTCTTTATGTAAATGACATTACTCATTAGAGCTTCAGCAATCAGCACTTGTCCTGTAAATGTGTCACCCCATTTGTGTCTTTTAGTACACGGGTGTTACCCCTTCCATATCCTTTATTCCTTTGATCGATAATGTTTAATACTTAAAAGTTAAAAAAATTATCAGAAGAAAGTAATGACGTGGGACACATTTCTACTGATCAATATCATGCCATACAAGACTCCCCCCAATCACGAGAATTGGAAATTAAGAACTCCCACATCCAGCCCAAAAGAAGCTGAGAAAATATTGAAGTATCAAATATTCTTTTAAAACCCCTTTTATTATGTGAAAAGAGTCAGGTTTCAGATATCAGCAAAAACCTAACAATGAGACGCATAGATGAGAAATAATATATACAAATAAAAGGAACAATGAGACAAAAAACGAGAACTCTAAAATCCATATGACAATGCCCTAAACTCAAGCAGTAGAGAAATAGTACCTCAAGAGACCACCCATCCACAATAAATATATCCAGAGAATAACCATCCGTTGTTGAGAATACATGAGCTTCACGAATGTTAAGCCCCAAATCAGAAAGCAACGCGGAAAGCTGACAATGGGAGTACGGGATCTAGTGAAATTTGGTGGATGGTGAAATGATCTTCACACGTATATCTACAAGTGCAATTAAGTACAGAGTATTTACAAGGTGCTTATTACGTTAAGGCTCGTAAAACTACTTCCATGACAATGTTTCTAGACTCCCTCTTATATCCTTCTGTTTAGCGATCAGTAGTAAATGTTCGCAGCCTTTCGGGTAAACATGAACTATGTAAGAGCAATATCACAATGAAGGAACAGTTGCATAACAGAACAAATGGCCACATTATTTATTTGATTAGACGAGTTTGTTCATGAATTTTTAATGGTGAATTGGTAATTATATCATGTTCCTGCCTACAGAAAAAGTATGTTACAGTCTGCAAAAAAAAACAATTTACACAAACAGTGATAGCAGAATCACCATAGAGCCTACCACACTGAATTATAATCAACAAAACAGATACATTAAGTGAAAATGTGGTCCGCCATGCAGGAAACTAGCTATCCAAAGTAACAACAGGCAGCAGCAGTAAAAGTGTAGCTGTTCCATTCTACAGTACATCCTAAGATTAGACGATACTCCTGCATTTTATTGAATTAGCCCATGGGCCCATTTTCTGTGAGGAGAAAAGTGAGCCAATCGGACTACATATAATAACTGCATTCCTCAGATCCATTGAGATACATTCTACCATAGAAACTAACCCTTTGTTTGGATGAAGGGATTCGGAGGGAAGAGAGGGGAGGGAAAGGGGCGGAAGATCTCCCTTGTTTGGTTAACATATTGAGTTCAATGGATTTGGAGGGGAGGGAAATGAAGGGATCCATTTTCCTCCTACAATCCAAATACAGATCCTCCCAACACAGGGAATATTCAAAAGGAAAATGCCATCACCCAATTCCCCCCCCTCCTTTTTCAACATTCCATCCCCAGCCCCTCTTCTTCCTCTAATATTGCATCCAAACAAAGTGTAAAAGAATCATACCCATCATTCGATTCAAAACATACATTAATGAAACCTTGCAGTTTCATAGATAATGCATAAAAACCTTTCTTCAACCTGGTTTTTACCAAATCATACCTACCTAACTATTCGAATTTTACGCAGTTATTTAATCAGACAATAATTAGAAGGAGAAAAGATAAAAAACCAAAAAAGGCTACTATTCATTTTTAGTATTGGAATTCTTTAAATTCAAACAGTATCATTAGTCTATCGTCAGGATATTTAAGATGCACAGCATCAATTAAGATACAGATCTTACAGATTATAAACTTGATGTCACGTTACCAAGTCACACGAGCACTTATTTCATCAACCTATTAGAAGCATTTATTAATGAGCACACAATTTTCATAGTTTTTTTTTTTACAACTAATGAACCCATGTGATGTACGAGAATTGCATCTCTACTAGATCAAAAATTTTGTAATTCAAAAATTGACCACAAAATAAATAATCAGAAAATAATCTCTTCTATCTCCTTACTCTACTCACAAAGGTTAGGCACGTCATCAATATTGATTTAGTTCAACAATACAGAAAATATGTCAAATCAATAATGAATAAGACATTATCAACTGTGGAAAAAAAAATCACCAAACAAAAAGCTGCTGTATTGTTGTTTACATTATGCACCTTCATGCAACTTATCTGAAAGATTTATCTGTTACCAACCCGGCATTGGACAGTAAAATTATCAACAAAATACTCTTAATAAAGGATGAATGCTTATAAAATATTAAATACTTGATCTCTGCAGTGATTGAAACACCTTTAGCAGGATAAGAAAAACTAGCTGATAGCAAGCTACCGTGCCCTTCCAAATGTACAAAAACATGCATTTTCATCAAGTTAATGGATCAGACTTAAAACTAGGTCCACCATTTCTCACCAAACTCTCTCCCCAAGGGTTACGACTTACGAGTTCAGGACAAAATGACAAATATACAAAAAATGACCAAGGAACAAATTATCAGGGCATTGGTTAGGTACCTCTTTTCCGAA
>JAYMSF010000884.1:0-13602 GCA_036897335.1 Silene vulgaris | reverse complement strand
CAAGTGAACAGGTTTTTAAAGCTGATTCAGACATTCTTTGCCATTATTGTTTGAAACATGCATTTTCCTATGCTTTGATGTTGGGCCGATATGAAGCTATTCAGTATGGCAACATCTCTGGAAGTTGTTAGGTTGAGATAGTCAACAATGAGATATTTTTTGGCTCTTTTTGGTTGTTTGAGAGGTTGGATGGTCTAATTGCTTCCTCTCTGACAATTACCTATCTTGGCAAAATTGACCCAAGTGAAACCCGAAAAGAATCCAAACTAAACTCAAATTAAATAAGAACCCACCACATGTTTGACTTACCCAAATAATAGCGCAGGATAACAATGCTGTGTCTAATACGGAGTAATAATAACACTAGTAAAGAACATAAAGGGGCACGGTAGAGAACACTACAATAACTTGCACAATCAATCAATTGGCAAAATAATACGAGATTGGGTCGATTGACTGACCTGAGCAGAGGTTCAATCAGTTGACACTATGCACATTGCAGGCACGAGCTTCAGATGAAGACAAATATACCAATTTGCTCTAATGTCAGCTAAAGCTCTAGCTGGTAAAATCATTGGGTGGTTGTACCCGATACTTGTGTTTGAACCTCATCGTACTTCAAAACCGCTTTTGTGGCTCCCTTCATACAAACGTTAAAAGAGGAACAAAATAGCTTACTGGAGAGAACACATCTTATTAAATGACGGGTAATTAATAATCGGAGGAACTATGATGCAACAAATATTTAATCTCAGTTAACAGAAAAGAAATGAACAAATATGAAGCCAATCAACAGTAAGTATAGGATGAATGTATTGATTTGAATAGAAGATAATCTAAAGCAACTGGAGTTCCTGATGAGTATATATTGAGGTACTGAATCTTCCTAGTATGTTGCCTTCTTCTGTAACAGAAAGGATCGACGAAAAAAATAGTTTTCCTATAAACAAAAATGCAGGCATTCAAGGGTTCAAGAATAGAAACAGAACATCTCAAAGAAACCACTTCATTGTTTGTTTTCATCTACAACACCATTCTCAACTACATTGTCAGATCCATGATAAGGAGCTTCATTCATGGGCATCGGAACAGGACGGCATTCAAAGTCAGCAGGGAAACATTCAAATTCAGGACCAAAGTTAAACTTGACCACACAATTTGGTTGATTAGGAAGGGTATACATTGATGCTGCAGGATAGTAGCATCCACCGAGAAGATCCTTGAAAGCTACTCCTTGACAAATGCCGTTTTTGAAAAACGATATTTCACTTCCTGTACCAGTAAAATAGATACAATGAATACAAAAACCAACATCAATTTGAAGTGAAACTGTAGTAGCATATCTCAGCTGCCTCTACCCGCCTGCCATGAGGTACATACCTCACATCATTATCTATCCAAAAAAAACAGCTTTTGAAGTTTCATGACAGCAATGACATTACTTCAGTATCTCTAAACTAAGCTCCTATCTATGGCAAGTTAAGAGGGTAGTATATACACAGCCTCACCATTGCGTTGGAAACACAAAGAGGCTTTTCTCGAACAACCATCATGGAATTGCGTCAAAAATTACATTTATTGATTGCCACTTCACAATATATGAAGCGCTACTAACGAGTGAGTCATTTTGTAATACTTCGTCGTATTACAAAGCCAAAGAGATCATTGTTCTCAATTCCAACCACAGTAACAAAAAGCCATAACACAGACAAACAATGCACATAATCAACAAACAAATTCGAGGGGGTGAAAAGAACACAACAAAAGAAATAAAAAAACCGAAACCAAACGCACCAGGAACACACTTGGGGGGTTCCTCCTTATAATCACCAGCACAAACATACTTCTGTCCCTTATAAACAACCAAAGGCGGTCCCTTAGGCGCAAACTTAGTCCCCTCCGGTAAACTAATATAAATCCCGATAACATCCCCTTGTTTATACCCTTCCACACTATACTCCTCCCTCAATGCCTTGTGCACTTTACTCCCATCAACATCCCTATACCCGTAACTATGCCCATCATACCCTACCGGCGCTTGCAAGTCGCCTTTCTCAGTCGTCCACCCGAGTCTAGTATGACCCGTTTCTCCCAAATGTACTACCTTTATCTCGAAAAACCACGCTCCTTCATTCACCCCTCGTGTCGCCCTCACCATCCTATACCCCTTACAGCTCCCAGCACTCAATCTATCCTCACTTAACTCGACTTTTTCCGCCTTGTTCAGCTTCGAAAGACAGATTTTCGCACCCGGGAAATCCTCGTTTTTCTCAGCTAATCTCGGGAATGGCGTAAGCAGTACCTTTCCCTCCATTGTTGTTAATGGAGTTTGATTGCTCCCATTGTTGAAATTATTGTTCTTGTTATTATTACTCCCATTAAAATTCTTGGCCCTTTTCTTCCATTTTCTCGATGTCGGCTTCGTCCATACACTGGTATATCGACTCTTCTTCTTCGACGACTTCTTAACCACCGTAGACGACGGTGTGACGGGGTTTTCCTCAATCAAAACCGGGCTATACGACGTCGTTTTTCCATCCTCTTCTGATTTCTTCACATCTTCAGAGATTGAATCAGTTGAAACATCCTCCGAACCTAAACTACCCGCTTTCGGATCAAATTCGGGTTCGGGAATTGTAACCAATGTTGCCGAATCTACTGACATTGGGTCGGATTCATTATTTGGTAGATTAGGGTTTGAGATAGGGATTGAAATCGGGTTAGGTGATATGGATTGGTGTGCGTCGTCGTCGTCACGGTACGCTTCTTGGAGAGTTTCCATTGAATTGGAATTGGGAATGAGATTTGATTTGGGAATAATTGGGAGGGCAAATTGATGAATTAATGGAGGATTTATTGGATTATTGGATGAAATTAGGGTTTGTATTGAATTGAATTGAATTGAATTGGGAATTTGGAGGGAAAGACGGAGAGAGTGGGAAATACAAACAGAAAAGCGGAAGAGGATCCGCAGAACATAGTGATAACGTCGTGTTTCTCATTGGGTTTTCTTTCTATTTTTATACTCTTCGAGTCGGTTTTTTTCGGATTGAAACTCTCCGATTCGAATTGAATTAAGGTATGAAAAATTTATGGAAACTGAAATAAATTTATAGAACCTTATCTAAAGTGAACTAAAATTAAGTTCGAAATTAAGGTCAAAATAACTAGAGTTTATTTAGTACGATGATGTAAGTTTTAAAAAATTTTGAGTTTGTCTTTGTAATTTGACCGGTTTTAACCAAAACTAAACAATATTGTAACATACGGAGTATAAACTATTTTAAGCAGGTTTTAACTACTAGACTTGAACCTGGGACTTTGAGAATTTCACTCGGGATTTTAACGAAAACCAAACCAACCCGATCTAATTGACCTCACCCAACAAGACCCACACTATACCTAAAATTTATACTATGTATTACAACATCCCAATGTATCCCGGAACCACATTAATCTGACTTGGCTCGAATTTTGCTAAACCCTAACTTATCCAACCCGTAAAATGTCACCATTAGAAACAATTACTTATTCCTCCGTCACGATCATTTGTTTACCTTTGGGTTTGGCACAATTATTAAGGAAATGGGAGAAGACACTTATGGTTGGTGTTATTGAATGACAAGTGATCATTATAGGTATGGATGATCAAATTACTCATAAAAAACCTCAAAATATAAAAAAATAAACAAATGAACGAGACATCCAAAATGAAGAAAGTAAACAAATAAACGGGACAGAGGGAGTGACTTTTAAAGTTAATGACCAGAAACAGCATACACGCTAAATGAAAATGTGTGTATATTTTTCATGAAAATGTACAATTAGTATGTAAGACCGTTTTTAAGGTTTTTGAGATTGTTCTAGTTTAACAGGAATATTTTAAGGTCCTTGCTTAGCACTAAGAAATTTTCTCCTCATAAGCAATTGTTGCATCCGTGTCTAACAGTCCTGTTTAATTCAGAGTGTTTAAGCTTGTATCTTCACTTTTTAAGTTCCGTTTCATTTTGAGTATCATACGCTGCAAGCTTTTACTTGGTTAATTATGACGGAGTTACTGGCTTGCGATTGTTTAAGGTTATTTTTGGTTGAAAGGGGTGCAGCGCCTGCGCTGCTAATCTATGATTCAATTTTTCTACTCGGGACTTGATATTATTCAGTTTTCTAACTACGGAGTAGTACCTCAGTAAACGCAAAACTATTAGTTTGGCACACTGTAACCCTATGCAGATAATCCTGTACAAGTGGAGCACTAGTGTACTTTAAATGGAGCACTAGTGTAACCCTATGCAGATAATCCTGTATAAATTAAAGCTGTGTGAAGAGATGCCCATTGTATCTAGAAGGTTTATGTTTAATAGAGCCTTTCTCCTCAACTTTTCTCGTTTCTCATATTTTAGCTTCAAAAGGCGGTAAAAAGCATAGAGCGGCTATCAAGTCCTTTTCTGCCCCTCCGAATTATCAAGTCCTTGTGTGCCAGTGCCACCATATCAGGTCAACGAGACTACATTACCCTGATATAAGGTTCAAGGAGACTATCTGAAAGAACCAATCTATGGTAATAATTCTTGTGTGCCAGTGCCACCATATCAGGTCAACGAGACTACATTACCCTGATCATTTTGACAAATTCACATCATTATCTAAGTAGTTAAGATGGCCTATTAATGTTCAATGCATGGTGCCATGGTGTTTGGTGTATCACTTAACCGAAAAAAGAACAAAAACAAGTAGACAAGCATGGTGTACTGTATTTTGGACCACACGTCATTGTTGAAGAGAAAGAAGTTGATTATGAACCTCTGCTTCTTAGTTTCATGAACTTCACCCACAACGGGTGTGTCCAATTGTCGGTTACGTTTATTTTATAGGAAGAGTCATATTTTGGTCTAGAATGAAGTGTCCGAGCAAATTTTAATACTCTCTCCTTTCAAGTCATTTTCATACATCTGTTCAAATTATACGAGAGAAATTTTGAAGAAACGTACGTACATTATACATACGGAAATGACTAATGAAAGAGTAAAAATGGTGTTGCAGTGTACTTGATGCCAGACTTGTGATCAGAAGTTAACATCAAAGCTTTAATTACAACCAACTTGTTGAGTTGTAACAGGTAATAACTTTGAATGCGCAGCTCAAGTAGTTTGGTTGGCTTTATACTTAGACAAAATGTATCTCTATATATGTGCCCATAACTTCTCTACTACTCCTATAATTAATGCCTTCTTTTCTTATTTCATGCTTATATTCCATCTAGTTTTTCACCCTTCACTTATTATTGCCTTGAGTAAGCCTAAAAAGGAAGTTATTCCTTGGTCACCTATTTCCATTATAAAAAGTCGTAACGTTGAGTCGTTAAGTAAGAAAATCGACTGAAATGACGCAAATGGAGGAAGGAGGAGGAGGAGGAGAAAACAAGAAGGTGTGTGTGACTGGTGCTAATGGTTACATTGCTTCTTGGATAATCAAGCTCTTGCTCGACCGTGGTTATACTGTTCATGGCACAGTTCGAAGTCTTGGTATGTACCGATTCTCTTATGTAAACCTGTAATGAGATGACCTGAACTGGTGGCGCTAAATCATTATTCTATCTGTTCATTCTAGTGTGTGCCTTTTTTGTATGAAGTCTTGTTTCCCCTTTTTTGTACGAATATTGTGCTTTCAATTTAAGTGCATGGGACTACAGTCGGAACCATTGAAAAAAAAACATGTTTTTATACTCGAACCTAGGTTATGTATGATCATACTGATTACTGACAATGGTCTACTGTACAGACGATCCTTCAAAAACTGCGCATCTGCTGGAGCTAGATGGTGCAAAGGACAGACTCAAATTTTTTGAAGCGAGCCTCTTGGAAGAAGGTTCCTTTGATGCTGCCATTGATGGATGTATCGGTGTGTTTCATTCCGCCTCCCCGGTTAAGATTGCTGCTCCTAATCCTGAGGTAGCTAACTGCCCTTATATCCCTTCACTTTCTTTTCATGATCACAGTGAATTATAAATATAATTTCTGCAACTTGATTAGGAGGAGATAATTGCTCCAGCTGTGAATGGAACACTGAATGTGCTCGCCTCCTGTGTGAAATATCGGAGTGTGAAGCGAGTTGTTTTTACGTCTTCAATAGCTGCTTGTGTGTTTAATGATAGACCTCAAACTCCTGAAGTGTTGGTTGATGAAACATGGTGGTCTGTCCCGGAATTTTGCAAAGTCTCACCATTGGTTCGTACACTTGCTATCACCACATTTTGACAGTTATTTTAAATTTCTGAGCTAGATGCTTGCTTTGCATACAGAAGTGGTACCTGATGTCAAAGACCTTAGCCGAGCAAGCAGCCTGGAAGTTTGTCAAAGAGAATGGGATTGACATGGTTACGATAAATCCGACTGTATGCATAGGTCCTTTGTTGCAGAACACACTCAGTGGCAGTTGTACCTATATCCATGCCTTAGTCAATGGTACAAAACTTAATAACAGATTTACAGTTCAGATCAAATCGATGACGTGACTCAAATGTTCTGTTTCGTGAGTTATTTTCAGGGTCGGAAACTTACCTGAATGAAACCTTCAATTGGGTTCATGTCAAAGATGTGGCTGAAGCACATATTCGAGCATTTGAGATCCCTTCAGCCAATGGAAGGTATCTTATGGGTGAAAGTATAGCTCATCATTCACAAGTTATCGAGATCTTACATGAGCTTTACCCTAATCTTAAACTTCCTACCAAGTAATTCTACTCTCTTTTCGTCCATATGGAAGAATCATTTTTTGAGACCCTGATTTTAGTTTCCGAACTTGGTGTCCCGTACAGGTTTCAGTAATCTTTCTCAGTCACGCTTATATTAAACGCTGTAAATTTAATTTCAGGCCCAGTGATGATCGCCCTCCTGCGCAACTATGCAAGATTTCTCAGGAAAAATTTGAAAGCTTAGGAATCAAATATACGCCGCTGAGGGATGCTCTAAAGGACACTGTTGATTGCTTTAAGAAGAAGAAGTTCATTACTGACCAAAAACATGAATTGGAACTATAATGAAAAGGGGATTGTGACTTGTGAGAGGTCGTAACTTAAGACCGTCTTTAAGCAAGACCTACCGTGTTTCTAATATTATGTAAAAAGATGTTGTTGGAAGTCAAGTGTATACACAGTAAATAATTAAATGTACCAACTACATCAATTTAATTCTAGTAATAAGTAACCTGCCTTCACTTTTAATCACAAAATCTGATATCTGAAATGTCTGCAATTCAAAGTTCATGAATTTCAACTGATAAAAATGTCAGAATGTTGTGCAGTGCATCTATAGTACTCTGTTGTACATATTTTTTCCTAAATTTGTGCCTAGTATTTATTCAAAGCTGCTACCGTCTTTGTAGTTTGTAGCACTGGTAAGCATTGTGTAGTTGTGTATTGACTTGGCAGGGACGAAAAATGTCAACTGGGGCAAACGAATAATAGTACGTAAACTAAAAAATGTTTGGAAATTGTAACAAAATTCTTCGAAATTTCTATTGTTGAACGTGGGAAAGTGCCACTGCTAGTATATACGGAGTACGTGTTTCGTAGCCCATCAACATTTGGTTGCCACCTTTGAATTTCATTTACGTTTGTTAACGTAAAATTGTAATCCTAACTATAAACTTATAAAATCATTGAAGAACTCGTATAAAATTAATAACAAAATTATCAAGTGTTATACGACACAAAAATATCTCAAAGAATGGTTTGAATATGCGTTGGTTGTTACTTTGCTAGATTGAAAAAATGCCCGGTAAAAGATGATTACACCCGATATCATTCAATTTCTAAATGAAAGAGCTATTTTATTTGCAAACAATAAAAACTCGTTTCATTGCAATCCCATCTTATTACCGAATTTGATCACACAGCTTCTTCGACAGTGGGAGCTACTTGTCCTCCTTGATTTATGACGGGGAAACCAACCGGGAGGACCATGAGAGGTTGATCGTCGATCAACCCTTGGCTTGCCAAGGCAAGTGAATATCCTAAGGCACGTGCCACTGGGACTGCTACAGCATTACCAACTTGAATGTACCTTTCTTTCACAGGACCCGTTAGCTGATAGTAGTCTGGAAATCCTTGCAATCGAGCATTCTCCCTAATTGTGAGCACCCTGTCTTGCTCGGGATGACAGACTATTTGGTTATGTGGCTCCGCCCTTGTAACAACTGTTGGTACCGTCTCATCATACCATAGCCTTCCAAATGGCCTGAACAGCAATGTTATTTTAAGAGTCGGAAGCATACAACAAAAAAATACACTAAAAGATTGCTGTCTAGAAGACACGGATCACTTACTTGCTTGAGCTTCCTCTAACAAAGGTCATGGCATAATCTGGAACCTATTCAAATCAAGGAACAAAGTTTTAAAGGTTGAATATTCACGAATCACGACTTAACAACTAAGTGAAGATCTCTGTCATAAATAAAAGTACCGAAACTTACTAATGGTTTGCCAGAAGGCAGTAGCACCCTATCTACGTTAGGGTCCCATTCAACCCTATTATCAGCCCGCACACGAACACCAGGGAGGTGTCTGAAGTTTGCTCCCTGAAATAAACACCTCCAATATTAAACTACAGGTTACTCGGTATAATTAAAAACAGCAAGTATTGACACTTGAGAGATACTCATACCTTTTCCTTGGGTACCCTGCAAACCCTTTGGTAATCATCATTATTTAGCTGTAGTGGACGATGATCATACAATGTGGTAATCATGTCCGTCCCAGCACTTATCATGGCTACAACAAAAAAAATCATTTTCAATTTTTTACTAAGAATAGCTAATTCTGAGGTGTCCAAATGCGGGCTTGGGCTGGACATGGGCCGGGCTCACGTTTAATTTTTGGCCCACAGACAAACGGGTTGGCGGGTTCGGGACGGGTTAGTGGGCCGGGCCTTTGTATTTTTCTTAAAACGCCTTGTCTGTACCCGCTAATTTAGCGGGCAGGATGGGCCGGGTTCAGTGGACAGGACGGCCCATGAACAGCTCTCTGCTATCATTAGTCCTCAAGAGTTCATGGAAATGAACTTACCATCTTTCGTCAACCTGATAAAACGTTGGAAGTCAGTGCCTGGTTCATTGCCATAAGGGATCACATCACGACTCTCATTATTAGGAACCTGCAATTCAAGCAAAAAAATAGTTGTCTCAGCAATTTAAACTAATATAAATTGGGAAGGCCATCCGAATACTGAAAAGGAATAAATTCTTACAGATGGGAGATCAGATATGGCATCACCGAGGAAAAGTTTATTTTCCATGTGGTTAGTGCTGCCTTCAGGATGCGTAACGAGATTCATCTGAAATGCGTCGAGCCAATCACAAATTGCCTTAATTGGTAACTGTTCAAATAAAACTACAAACATGTATGAATGCATGCACTAATACACATGCTTACATCGAATTCAGTTGGAACGACCCCTCTAAAAACGACGTCATGCGTAGGCAACGGGTACTGGGGCAATTTCTGTTAAGATAACATACAAAATTAAATTTTTTTCTGAGTTAATATGAATGTACTCATTGCATAGTAGCATACAGAAAAATTGGGATTTAGTACATAAACTTAAATAATACCTCTGAAGGCCGAGCACCCCAAAGGAAGACACGCATACGAAATTGAGGCAGACCATAGGAACCGGCTGCCATCATTCCAATGCGTGCTTGATAATTCATATCGACCATTTTTCCTAGGGCATATCTACCACAAAACCCATTGGAAAACTTAAGTAGATCGACAACGTTTTCCATCAAAACATACTTTGGCTTTAGATAATCAACGACATCCATGTAACTCAGCAATTGCTTGTTTTTCGGGTCTTGAAGTGGGTTCTCTTTATTTCTAAAGCGGTTGAACCCACTTAAGCCTTGGCAAGGTGGTCCTCCGCAAATCACATCAACATCACCCTATAATCAAAAAAATACTGTAAAAAATCGTAATCTGAAATCCCTTTCTAACTAGGATTCATTAACCATTCCAGGAAAGGACATACCTGTAAAGGCAATACCCTCTCTTGGAATCCTTTTCTCACGAAATCTCCTATGGCCTTCCAGCAGTTTCTGTATTTAAAAATAAATTTATTAGAACGAAACAAAAATGTTGATTGCGCGATTGTATGCCTCTAAGAAGTTCAGGTTCCATACCCTAGGCCGTCAACAGGTTCCCATGTATCGTAATCAGGACCATAACCCTTCCAGCACACCTATATTATTAGTTAAATCACAGGTTTAGCTATAAGCACTATTCTATCAACCATGTGTGGCTGTTTAACATAATAGAAGTTTAAGCAGATTCAAAAATACCTTAAAATAAAGACCAACTTTATTATTGGACTTGGGGTCACCATAACAAATGGCAATAATATGCTCCACTTCAAATTCTTCTTCATCGGCTAGATCTTCTTCTTCAACTTCATCTTCCGCAGCATCTACACCATCATCAACTCCCATGGCATCAACTTGTTTGTGAGTATCATCACTCACAATCAAAGAGTAGGTTGCGCATAGCCGCTTCCACTCTTTTAGTAGAGTCAAAAAGTCATCTACTGTTTCATTCCTAACCTGATTGTGATTCATAATTTTAACAATCGATGAACACTAAATTGAAACAGCAAAACAAAGCATAAAAGAAACGTATTCACGGCATGTGTCACATACCTCAGTCTCTGGATGATTAAGTTTAAGACTCTCACAAGCATACTTGTTGATGTCTACTGCCCATTTCTATAAGAACAAATGGTAAAAATAAATATATAGCGTGTTTGAAAATAGTACAAACTGATCTAGCATAAATAAATTCAACGCATAGTGACTTACTGTGACAAGGTTGATGCCTTGCATGTTGGCACCCAAGCACAACCCCGTTGACATTGCCCCGCAGCCACAATAGAGATCTAAAAGCCGCATCTCAGCACATGCTACCTCCTCTACTTGATTCCCTTCAACAATTTCAGGTTTCGTCTCATCCATTTCAGTAGATAAAGACGAATTTGAATCTCCTGCCACTGGAACAGCTTCTGCAAACACGCTGAAAGTTATCTCGTAGCAACAAATTAGTAGCACAACCCATTGGATAACAGTGTGAAGGTCGAGGAAGTCATACCCTCTGGTGGGACAATGAAAGTAGAGTACGGCACCAAGTATTTCATATCATAGTAATAATCACACGGTGGGATTGCAGACTCCTTAGCAAAGATGTCAAACTGGATTTCAAAAAACAAAAGTCCACACACATCACATATCAGATATATGAAAAGGAAAAAATCAATGTTCCAAATAATTAAGTAGATTAGTATGACTTACATTAGGTTTGACCCTAACTATCTTAATCTTCTCCATAAGACAGCCTAGAGGATTATCATCTTGGATATCCGAAGGAAAAATGCGCTTGGCCTCCCTCAAAGTAAAGGCGTCTTTGATAACCTGACAAACACCAAGGCAAATGCAGCAACGAAAATTAATAAAACAGAACTGGATACAAAACACTGAAAACAGTTGGGAAAAAAGCTTCAGGTATTTCACTCACCGTGTCGTTTGATCGGTAACACCACTGAGCTCTAAAGTAGGGCTCCCCATCTAATCCTTCAAATAGCTCGACTATCTTACAGATATATGGTGGCATATTCTCCTCAGACTGCAAGATCAAATGACACATTAGTTTCTATGAGCTACAGTAATTCGATATTCAGTCAGAATCGAATCCATCTACTAAACCTATACAACACCAAAACAAGAATGGAATTAAAGACCCATTTATACAAAGATTCAACAATGCAATATCAGGTTGTCAAATCCAAGTAATTGATCTACTTATAAAGTTGGAAACATACCATAACATTTCCAACACAGACTTCAATTATCAAATTAAACGACATATTTCACACAGAAATGCGATATTCGATATTCAATTAAAGAGTATTTAACGGTATGCATAGGAGGTAACAAAGTCTAAACTGTCGAAATATGAGGTCTTTCTAGCATTAACACTTAGCAAAACTAAAGGACATCAACATAAAACAATACATCAAGTAGTCAGTACTTAAAACTCGTCAACAGAAGGCAAGCAGTATGAAGAAAGAACAATACTTTCGGAATTAATTGAGAAATTCGGGCATTACCGTAACATGAGCATCATCATTCAGTTCATAAATGATGCCATCGACCTCAGCCTTCAAATAGTGGTGTTTAGCCAGCTTATACTCGTCATCTCCCCTCAAACTGACAAAAATCAATTCAAATATCAGAAAAATAAACCTTTTCATATATCTTGAAAACATTCAAGTTTCAAAATTAAACCAAACAAGCACATGGTAACAAATTTAGGACAAGTACTTACGTTTTCACATCCTTCCCCCGCGAATTCTGCAACCACAAAATCCAGTGTAAATCAGTGCCGGGATACAATAGTAATCAAAATTGAATCGAAAAATAACCAGTATTAATCCAACATTTGATCCGTATACTCAATTTCCAAATATTAATCTCAGCTTAATGTCAAGTATTCAATTATTTAACCTTTCAAATTACACTAATTCAATCTACATTGACAAATAAAGACCAAAACTTCGCGGAAAATTGATAATCTCCTCAGTTCCATTGAATTGCATACGCTTTTCAAACATTTTAAGTCAAACAAATGACAGAGACGAAAAAAAACACGTGTACGATTAAATTGAACAGGTATTATACATAGTAAACAAAAGACAAAGACGATAAACAAATGAGTGAGACGGAGAAAGTAACAACCTTATCAGGATAGCGATCAGGCCAGCGTGCCTTAGCAACATCGCGAGGAAGCGGTTCTCCGAGAAACCGACAATCAAGTTCCTCCTCTTTACTAACATTCTTCCTCGAAATCCTCCTCGCAACAATCGGCTGAGTTTCTTTCTTAACTGCATCAGCAGTACCAGATTCTGGTACTCCCATCATCATAAGCTCATCCGCTTCCGCCTCCATCGTCGCATCGAAACTCGGGGTACTAACATCCTCAACATTTTCAGCAGCAGCGGAAGAAGCCGCCTTTCTTTTCTTCGTGCTGGCGGATATGGTGGATTTGGATGAAGAGGAAGTGGAAATGGAACCGGTATTCGATGTTTTTCGCTTCGCCATCGGGACGGAAGAGAACGGAACGGAACGGAACGGAACGGAACGGGATGGGAGCGGGAGAGTTGAGAGTATGTGGGGGAATTGGAAGAGAGAGAGGCGGCGATAATGAAGGGAGGTTGAAGAGGTGAGAGTTTAAGGGTTGGTAATTTATACGGGAATTGGGGGGAAGTATCGAGTCTGGTATTTTGAACAAAGCGGGAAAGTATTTTCGCGCTTATTCGGGAGATATTTGTATGATTCAATCTTTTGATTGGTTATTTGGTTCTAGACTTGTAGAGTTAATTAAGTAATCAAATAATAGCAAATCATAATTCAAATTCAAATTGTTATCGTTTGGATTTGATATTTTAAGATATTTTAGTTGACTTAATATTGATTGATACTTTTATTGATCACAAAATCTCATTGAAGACACACCATATCCGTCACAAATGAAGACGGATACCATTTCCTCTCACAAAATACCCA
>JAYMSF010000883.1:0-13603 GCA_036897335.1 Silene vulgaris | reverse complement strand
AAGGCCGCAAAAAAATAAGTTAAACAAAATAATAAAAAAAAAAAAAAAAAAAAAAAAAAAAAGATGAGATTAGAATTTAATCTCACAGTGTACACTGAATTCTCAATACGGTCACCACGAAGAACTTCTCCCAGGTTCTCCGCACTGTTGAGGATTTTCTCAGGCTTGCAGTACTTCAAAAAATAGTAGTCATAAGGAAGCTGAGTCTTCGTAGAAGACAACTTGTTGACCTTCACTTGAAGAGGATCTCCCTACACGAATTTCGAACGACTTACATATCAGTATATTACATTTTCACACCAATTGGGGAAAACATGAGTGACGTAACAAAATAATTTGCACGAATTGATGATTCAGTAGTAACATGCCAAAAACTTAAAATAATTCACTTCCTCTATCTCAAAAGACAGGAGAATTACCTCAAACTTATTAAGAAATTGGCTAAAGACCTACTGTATTAATGATCTAACATGCCAAATCACAATTTCAACATCTACTCACAACTCAAATGTCACCCAAAACTTGAAGTGATTATTTAAGTAACGAAGTAAACGATCAATGAATCCTAAAGCTCACCCATATACATATACCCCTTTTCTTGAGACTCAGATTGTAATAATTCGACACAAAACTTGAAGAGATTAACGAGATTTTCCTGAACTAGATACACATATACCCATCCCTAACAATTCGGCCCAAAAATGAAGAGATACAATATAACCTACATAGCCAAACTGATATGAACCAAAATAACTCGTACCTACTCAACCATAACAGCTCACCCGAAACAGATCTGCACCCGAATTGACCTGACCCATCCTAAAGTGCACATCATACCCAACTCCAATACATTTTTTATTTGGGTCACTTTTGGCAGTAGTAGTTTCGTCAAATCTAGTTCCAATTTGTCACAATCTTCTATTCTTTAACCAATTTGGCAAAGATCACTAGCGTTTTTTTCCCAATTTGGTAGTTTGGCCATCAAAGACGACACATTCGCAAACTCGGTTAATCCAAACACAAGAAGGACGATACGATTCACTCCCAGAAAACCAATAATTTCTCAATTAAAACCCTAACGGAATACAATAAGCAGTAAATCTAGATTAAGATATCGAAAACAAATTCATCAAATCCCCAGATCGAAACAAAAAGGGGGGAAAACAAGTAAAACCAGTGAACTCAGATCATTAAACCCTAAGATCAATCCATCAATTAATCAATCAATCAATCAAGAATAAACAAGAAACAAGATTAATCTAGTAATTAAGAGAAAAAGAGAGAGAAATAACCCGTTGGAAATCTTGAGGAGCGACACCAGGAAGGTAGAAGGAATGAACATGGGAGATGAAGAAGATGAAGAAAGAAATGACAAGTGATTTGATCGAAGGGGTTTTCGAACCCATCTTCGATCTGGTGGTGTTGTTCAAGAAAGAGAAAAAATGGAGAAGATGAAGAAGGTAAGGATGAAAATGGTGGATATTTTATGCTCTTTAATGGCGATTTTGAGGATTGTGTCTGGGTAAAATTACTACAGCAGTATTTTTAGTACGGAATACTCGTTACCGAAGTTCGAGGCACTCTTGCCCAAAATTATTCATAAATAATTGCTTGATGCGGTTTTACTAATTACTCCGCTCGATCTCTAAGGTGATGGTGGGATGTGACCGCTAATGAGCAGTGTGAGTTTGAGTTCGGTTCAGCTAAAATTTGGTTAAAGCTCGGCTTTTGCGAGCATGGCTTAAGCTCGGGCTCGACTTGTTAACTTTACGAGTCAACCGAGATAAGGTAACATTGACCCAGCTCGAAAAACTCGCGAGTGGCTCGAATATGTGTGATAAGATAATAACTTGCTCTTATTTTATAAAAATATTTATCATGATTATATCTTTGTATAACAATATCAATATCAAATGTTTTCATTGATTTACCAATAATTTTGTATATAACCTCGGAATCATATTTTTGGAAAAAAAAAAAAAACAAAACTCAAAAATTATATGGGCTCGAATTGAGCTTGAACTCAGCTCGAGCTCGGGTTATAATTTGCGAGTATGGTAATGAGCTCAATTTTTCAAGCTTAGGTGAGCTCGAGTTTTATTTCATGAGCATAAGCCGAGCAAGGCCGAGGTCGGGCTCGACTCGGCTCATTATCATCCCTACGTCCATCTCGTTCATTTATTAACATTTTTTATTCTTTATAAGAGGTGTTTTAATTATGGTAAATAATTGATTGGAACGGAGGGGGAGTATATCGCAAACAAATTCTTTTAGTAACTACAATTATCATTTGACAGTTTGTAAGTTACTCGTATGATTTATATTGATGGAATCTATTTTACATCTCTCTATATACTAAGGCCTTGTTTGGTTGCCCCCATAAAGATGGGTAAATTGGAAAATCTCATGATTTGGAAAAATGGGAGATGTTTTGTTACCCCAAATCATAGGATTTTTTTTTCCCAGGAGGAGTTTAATTACCTGGGCACCCCTAGGTAATTGGAAACTCCGTATCAATTCAACTCCGGGATGTGTCAACCTACTTTAGTCAAAAAAGTTACCTGAAGTGTCGTGCCAAACAGAGCCCAAGTGATGATAAAATTAGTTTATTTTATTTATACAAGCATTTGTCTTTTTTTAGTGGCCAAATAAAATAGTATATTGGTAAAAGGACAAGTTTACCTTTCATATGCTAACTTGGTAAAAAGAATAAAGTGAATTACAAGTTGGTAAAAAGAAGTTTCGATTCATATCATATTGGTAAAAAAAAAAGGAAAAAAAACCATCGTATATGACATCTGAAGACAAAAACCCCTCGATTTTTGTTTGTTTTATACGAAGTAAAAGTTAAGCTTTAATTCGATTAGCGATTTGTCGGATAAGCTTGTGCTAGCTGAGAAAATCATACATTCGTACTCCAAATTCTTTAAAACGACGATAACCAATTAGAGGTCGGGTGATGGAACTGTCAAAATTAATGGTTTGGTGGATCTAAGAGAACTGGAGCACAGCATAAGGGGCCAGAGTGGGTGGTGAGTTGGTGACTTTTGCCAAATTGGTAGAAACCTATTTTCAACTTATTAGTCAAATGACGTGAGAAACCAATTAGCTTGATTAAGCTAATTAGTTGAATCCAGTGGCAACTTCTTAGGTTGGATTGGATTGTCACATTGCTCCTTTACAATCGAAATTGAGGCAACTTTAAAAAATCATAACGCATTTACACATAATCTCGTGACAAAACAAGAGATCTGAAACTATTAGGCAGTTTTAAGAAGGAACATTTATGTTCGATTATAAAAAAAAAAAAATTGTTCTACCGGATTTTATATACAGTATCATTGATAAGCGAGAGATCTCAAACTCGTCCAAACAAGCTAAAATTTTAATGTCATACTCAATGTTAGCCACAAAGGTGGTTGAACCACACGATCCCATTAGGATTTAGGAAGTATCAAGTATGACACAAAATCGTTTGGTATCAATACCACAACTGTAAGTATTGTCAAAAGCATTTGTGCTTCAATAGAACTATAAAAGCCTTTAGCCATTGTTACGGTGACAAGCACCATTGTCAATGTAGCCCTACGAACCTCTTTTAGCCCATCTAAAAGCAATTGAAACAATAACAATATCATACGAGTAGTAACACAAGGATGAGGGTCAAAATGAAAGATGAACAATTTTCTCCCTCGGTTAGGTAAAAGGGTCCAAATATAAACAACCATACCTCTTTGAGCTCTGACCCATCTTGGTGAAAGAGAAGTATGCTACATTGCCACAAGTCTCTAACACAAGATATCATCACAGCTGAAATTGAACTTAGAACGCAAAAGGGAAAAAGCGCGGATAGAATATAGTCAAGACACAACCCATCACTCCCTAAAATGTCGATTTGAGCATGCCAATGCTAAAAGATACAGTTCCAGCCTATTCTACAATCTTACAATCTTGTAACAGATTCATTCCGTTTCACGACTTTCGTCATAATACACATTCCACGGAACGCTCTTCCCACCCCCTTAAAACAAGGAAATCGGGGGTGAGGAAGGACTGTAAGGGATCTAAATGACCCCCAAAGACAATAACGCTAGATAGCTACCATCAACAAACTCTTACTATCTTATTTATGTTATTCTGCTCACAGACATAGCAAATTCCATTTTTAGGGAACCCTTTGCAAGAAGCAGCAGCTCATGATTTGGAGGCACATGCCGCCACATGGGACTTGAATTGTTCAAGCTCTGCCAAAACCTCGTCTTCCGGACGGTATATCAGATCACTCATCCGCCAGATCTGCGAGCAAACAAGAAAAGGGAAAGTTACCTTACAGACGAGGGCGGATTTAGGGTGGCTGAACTATCTTTTATTCTTCACGTAAACTTGGTAGGATCAGTGGTAAATTCACAACGGTCATGTGTTCCAATACTTTCTACTCGTATTAAACGGATTGTTTCCATCTGTTTTACCTCCACTAAACTGATAGACTTTCAAATAAAGTACTGTAACATTTCAGAATACACCTCTGCCCATTTCAGTGAAAACTCCATGCAAAGTGCAATATTAACCAGGAAAAATATTAAATACCTGTAATGTTCCACCACCGCCACTTGAATCACAATCATCCGAAACACTTACAATTGTCCATGGATCATATGCGTTCCAATGAAAATCAACAACTTTATCCCTGTACGTTGATATAGATCATTCAGGACACCAATTTATATGGTAAGCTTTATCAAATAAATACGAAACCAAACGAAATTTACAGCTTATCATTAAATGACAGGCAGACTCGACATTAAAGGCGTCAACTATTACTAGGGTCATAGAGTTCAGAATAAAAGAAACAAAGAGGTAGTAGAGGGAAGGAGGAGAAGAAAGGGTGATAGTTACACTATTAAAGGGAAATAGTCCCCAATACCCTCCTTTTCTCCCACCACAACCATCCTACCCAACTATTTTCCTTTTCGTCTAGCTCTATTTCCTTGGTAATATTACTCCCACTCCAAGCAAGCATTAAGTCTTAAAAAATTTACAGTCACAGTGGCTAAACAAAAGCCTGCTCAATGTAGTTTTGCTATTATGCATCTATGAAAAAGAGATCCACAATTGTAAACTGTCAATAAATAACAATGCACAACGACAACATCTGACCTGTGTCCAGCATGCTGAAAAAAGAGACCTGGAGGGGCATCAGGTGTCCTTGCCCCGCGCTCCTTATTTTTACCAACCTTCAACACAATGAAACAGAAAATCTTAATACACAAACAAATGCGGGAGCACCAAAAGAAAAGATTATGAATGCTCCATCACATTTCCGGCCCAAAAATGATACTATAATGAGAGGACCCGAAACATAAAAACTACTTCAAAAAACACAGGCTCTAAAGAAATGGTTGATTGAAATTCTTCCCTACCTTTTCATAGTCCCAAATATTCAAAACACCATCCTCTGCAGCACTTCCAAAAACACTTGGCTTGTCAGGAGACCACTGGAATAAAAGACGTAAGAGGCATTAACAGTCAACTAAAGAATCTGGCTGATTGAAATTTGTAAGACTTTCAGAACCTGAACACAAAGAACAGCTGCTTTATGCCCCTCAAATTTGTGAACAGGGGACCCAACTCCATCAGAAGAAAGACTCCGCCGGTCAAACATCCGAACAGAGCTATCAGCAGATCTAAAATCAAAACAAACAAAGAAGCACATAAACAACTCCTGTAAATGAGTGAGGCAGATTTAAAGTAATACACAAATCTCACGAACAGAATGAAACAAACGGCTAATTCTCCAAAAAAATCCAGTAAAAAGAACATACCCTGTGAGGATATAATTTTCATCAAAGGGATTCCAGTCGACACAGTGAAGATCAGCATCATGAGCTTTCTCAACCTGTACATAAATAAAAGTTTAGCAACTAGTCATTCAGGGCATGTTCCATAAGTTTGTGCAGAATGGTAACAGATGATGATGATTACTAACATACTACCGTGCACTATTTAAAATTTAAATAAAGTCTCTTTTTGTAGATACATGTTACATACTAACTAGTCTCCATGTCTCAAAAATTTGTGTCTAGCATGTTTAAGACTTGGATATGTTCTCCTATCCTATTGACTATCTGTACGAAGTACCACGCCTACCTTCAATTCAAATACCAGGAAGTGATTCATCGAAGGAGAGAGTGACCGAAAGAGAAAATATTGTTCTTTCCAAGATGTTTTCAGCTTTTGTAAATACTACCCTTCTGTTAGCAAATGAATGTAAATCTCAATTCCCAGGAACACGCTATGAATCTATGACTACAATGTTACTCCACTTCATCTCATGGTATTCCTTAATCTAATTCACGGAAATAACAGAATTTCCAGATCTTCTATTCAACTATCAAAATAATGCTTTCTTTATCTGGCTAACAGTAACACTAAATAAAGATAAATCTGCCAAGGTTTGATGTTAAGAGCAGGTTATTAATATCGCCAGATACAGTAACACTAAAGTGGTCATACTTATTGTCAGAATTCATTGATAATAAAGACTCACCTGCTCACCATCTCCATAATATATTGAAATTGCAATTTCAAATAGCATGGGTTTCAAAAGAATAAAGACGAGAATTTGCAAGTTGGTAGCGATTGATCTAAAGCAAAAAGCATTTGAGAGAAAACACTGAGCAAATCAATATACCTAAATCCTGTGTGAAGCAACGAGTTAGTGACCAACACAACCCACCAAGAATAATTTCTTAGACATATTCCTAAGCATTAAACTCAAAACCTTGGTCTCCCTCATTTTGGGGACACAAACCTATTCAACAAATCCAGAGGTCTCTCACAGACTCACACCCATCCTCCCTTACACCTCTGATATTATAATATTACCTTCCTCGATCAATCACTACAATGAGAATTCTACAAGTGTTTAGTAATAAAATAAGATTATATAAAGTGATTCCCTTTGATTAATTATGACTATAACACTTTGTTTGGATGGAGGAAGGGAAGAGAACAATTTCCCTTGCTGAGATAACACTGATTTGGAGGGAAATAAAGGAGAGACAATGGAGAGATTTATTTTCTGTCATACATACCAAATTGTAATCCTTCCAACATAGGAAAGATATGGAGCGAAAACAACAATCCTCAATTCCCCAGCCCTCCCTCATCCTCCCCTCCGTCCTCTTTTCCCCCTAGACCCCTACGTAGGTATTCAAAGCTCTAAACAATGCATAAGTGACACATAAATCAGCAGCAACACCTCTAAATAATTCAATAACAAAATTAAAATTGTCTTGGGATGACCTGTCCTGTTGTCACAAGTAGCAAACATGTACCTTAATGACAGGCTTAGAACCACTTCGAGCGTCCCACAATATGAGGCAAGAATCATCTCCAACACTGCAGAACTCCTGTGAACTTCAAAATCATTGTACCACAGTCAAAATTTAATGGCCACATTATATTGAATATTTTTTGGTGACTACATGATATGGAATATCCATGAGCAGAAACACAAATAATTTACTACCTTTTTGGACAAAATTGCACATCCTCCACAGTGTCATCATGACCCTCAAAGATACCTCGAGGTGCCACAGAAGGGCTCTCTCCATTTTGTTTGACTATAGTGGTTCCTGGACCTGCAGGCTTGTTGGCAGATGGGTCTGAGGCTGTTGTTGTTATGTGATCCTGAATACTCCACAATACAACAGACCTGTCCTTTCCTGAAGAAAAATTAGAAAACATTAAAGCAGTGCACCGAAAGAGGACACCGAGGTAAAAAAGATTGAAAAGATGCTTGGTTAAATTAACAAATTGCTCAGAAAGTGGCCAGCCAGAGCCAGAGGAAGCCAGATTCTTGACTAACACTATTCAATTGAAGCAACTAAAAAAGAAAGAATTGTACATGACCAATACTCAATAGGCAGCAAGCTGCTACGAGAGGCAACAATATCACTATGAGGCTAGTATAGCAAACAGATACTTGACACAAAACGAACCTTCTCACAACTAAAGATACTAAGAATACAAATTACAAACCTCCAGAAAGGACATAAGGTTCCTTAGGACACATAGCAAGAGCAAACTCGGCATTTTCTTTATGTCCTGTCAACACCTGCAGGATACCAGTCTCTTATAACTTGCTACAAAGCGTAGGAATAAGTAAAACAATACTCGCATCAATAGAAAAAGGGAAAATAACAGAGCTACACGCACCAAATCTGGACGAGAGAGTGTAGCACCTAACACGGCATGACGGTTTGGTTGAGCTTCGACATCCCAAATCAAAACCTTAAAACAAAAGGGAATTTACAGGTTTGTAATTCACAGAACAAAAGACCGATAAGAGTTGCGGAACCACAAAAAAGAGATGGATTGTAGATGAAAAAATCCAACAATGAAGTAAAGTAATTTATTAATGAAAGTAGTGTGTGCTTACATCAGGACTATCAGTATGAGTAGCGACTATATGGTTATGCTGGGGCATTTCTCTGATTCGGTTTACCTGCAAACATAAAGCAGTTAGCTGAATAAATATAATCAACTGCCATGCAGACTCCTAGAAGGTTCAATATTATTTTTCTTTGGTTTCCATTAGACTGGTTTTCGATTATACATATCCTTTGCAAGTGCCGTAAGGCATTCTATTAATGAATTGTTCTTTTCTTTCAAAAAAAAATGCCAGAATCATGACATTGGTTACAACTTACAAGTTACAACTCTTAACGATGAGATAAATTTTTTGTCTACTACACTCTAAATCCCCTTGTTTCCCCACCTTACCAGAGGGACCGAGTTCATCGCTGAAAACAGAAGTACCATTCTCGCACTTTCAAATTTCATCTCTTTAAAAAGGTCAGAATTTGGCCGTCATCCTATGACATGCATTATTAACTTGTCGATCAATAAATCTAAAGGAAGCTGTTTTTATCTCTCAACCATGGATGACTTGTGATCACGGTAGTCAATCTGGTGTTGACTCTTAAATTTGTGTTTGAAACTCTACAAACAGCATTACGGCATTACCTCATTGTATCAAAGGCGGTCACATATGCTATGGTAAGGGATCAATTACTCTACCTTAAAATACATTGAGACACTATTTCTGGATAACTCATTGGTGTTTGAGAACTCTCCAGTCTCCACAAGTAAATTAGAAGCAAAACAATAAACACAACAAAAGGTAAACAGAATAGGGTTTAGAATACAAAACCTACACTGAGAGCATTGTATGGAAGGAATAGAGTACTACGGAGTAATAAATTTGAATGACAAATAGCGTTCTATATTTCATAACGGTTTCTCTTTCATACCTCTCCAGGATGTATGATGGTCTTGTACTTCTTCACAAACGGTGAACGTGCTTCTTCATTGAACTATAGGAAAATAAATAAATAAATAAAATTATGATGAATAAAGGACATTTTGTCTAACACGAATTTAAAATTGCATAAAAAAGTAAATCAATGCCAGAAGGTGTCATCGCAAAATATCAAAGCGCAGTAATGCACTTGATTGTTTTAAGGAAAAATAGTATGTACTCAAAACAAACATAACTACTAATTTTTTATGTTCGAAGTAACAACAAATGACGTGATGCTATCACCTGCGAGATATGTTCTGCAGCAGCAACTCTTGGCTTGACAATTTCACAGTTTGCTATCACCAGTGTATTTGGCACACTGCCATCAGTCTGCATAGAGAATGTATATGTGAATTATTTTATCACATCTACAACATGCAACTACATGAACACTTGGGTTGGGGCTTAGATCAGAATGAAAAACAATTAAATTGCAGAAAGCGTTGTCAACATGAGTGAGAAAATTGCATAAAAATAGAGCATATGCTGGCCAAAACTGGGGATTATACAACAGACGAGTGGAATCAAAGTGGGTAAAGATTATGTGAAAACCAAAAGAATCACACATGATTGATCGTAGTAGACAGAAACATCATCAAACAAGTGACGCAAAGTCTACCATCATTACAAGGTACACATTCAAGATTTCAATGTGAAATATAAGCAGTTTTTCACTGTGTTGAAAATACAGGAGGTTATCTGAATTATCTATCATGAAAATTGTGTGTTGTGTCGACCACTACTTCACATTATAAGAAGTGCATAGAATTTACTGAGACATTTTATTTCATGTAAGCGAGCTCCAAATAATTAATGACCACCTTTACAATCACCACTTCACTCAATGCACGTAACAAATGTAAACATAGCATACGGTTTTTTATAGAAGATAAAGTTCATTAAAATGAAGAATGGAGCTAGATAGGACAAGAAACTCTCTCAGCTAACAAATCAAAAATATTTCCAAGTTATTTGGACGAAAGTAATGGATATCTCCTTTAAACAATCTTGTACTTGAGCACAAAGTGTGGCGCCAAAAATACCTCCTCAACATAATCCTACCAAATGACTATACTTCCTCAACATCTAGGGACATCAGAAATAAGAACTGTAACAGAGAAAGAAGGATGCCTGTTCAGAGAGGTAAAGACGCTGCCGACTCTTGTATGTTGCCTGCTCAATCTGTGGGCCCCACCTACAATTTACAATCAGCAAACAACAGTCAAAAATTTTAACATCAAAATTCCAAAAATGCTCGACAGCGAGCTGTCAAAGACTCAAAGTAGCCGGAACTACATCCATCAACAACAAATCAAACCACATTGCCAAAACTCGAACCAAAACAGCTTAGAAACCTGTATCAAACTCCGTAATCAAAATTCCAAAAAATGCTCAACAGCAAGCAGTCAATTCCTCAAAATCATCAGAATAACCGAATCAATTCCATCAACAAAAATCAAAGCACACTACCAGAACTCGAAGCAATACAGCTCATAAACATAGTCAATTAACTAAACACCTCCATCAAAAGCAGTAAATTCAAACAAATTCCGAAACATGTATCAAATTCCGCAATCAAAACTCCAAAAATGCTCAACAGCAAGCAGTAAATTCCTCAAAATAACCAAATTACCAAAACTCAAACCTAGAACGCTCAAAAACACAGTCAATTAACTACACATCTCCGTCAAAATCACTACAATCAAAAATTCTCAAACTCCGCAACCAAAATCCCCAAAATGCACGACAATAAACAGTAAAAAAAAGTAAACCCTAGGAGAGAGAAAGAGAAATAACCGGCAAGAGAGAGAAGGCCAAACGAGGTTATGATTAGCCAACCAATCATAAAGAACAGGAACAAGTGATTTCCACTGCGCGTACTTCTCGTCTACTACTGATTTCTGCTGTTTTCCTCTCATCTTCTTCTTCTTCTTCGTCGAAACGGTGTCGTTATCGTTGTCGCCTGACTCCTTTTGTGATTTCTTTCTCTTGTGTTGTTTCTTCTTCTTTGAGTTGTCGACGGTGAGACTGAGTAGTTGTCAAGCCGACGACTGTGGCTGCATTTTTAAGGTGGGGAAAGGAGGAGTATATATAAGTGGACTGATTGTAAGAAGGTGACAACACAATTTTGACATAGATAGGGTTATTATTATCGGAGTAAAGTCATGTTCTTTTGAGCTAAATTGAATAGAGAGTGTACTAGAGTGAAGTAAACTGAACGGGAGTAGGATTGAATTGGAATGAACTAAAATTAAACCAAAAAGAAAATGGCTTAATAGCGTCACAACACAAATTTAAGTTACGGTGATATTTACAAACATTTTAAATCAATAAGACAATCGAGAATTCGAGATAATGAAATATCAGGTTAACCATGAGAATAGAAACTTTTTTGTTAAAAGCGCGAGGATATAAGCTTTCATATTAAAAGAAGACATTCTAATAGTTAAATTTTTACATCTTTTATTTGAAACTAATAATCGATTGTGATAACCTATTTGTCAAAGTACATGGCAATAGACAAGTTTCCTAACAATTTCAAGAATATTCTGGCGGTGAAGTTGGACATGTTGAAAAATGATTGTTAAACATTTAGGTGAGAACCTGAGACCAATAATATAACAAAGTTGCTAACTTTACGACATTTGTGGGAGACTCATGTGCAACTCTTTCGAAGTGATTTCTTAACTTCCAACTAGAGAGAGTTAACCCCCAAGTTTAACTCGAACCTTCCTCAATCATTGGTTTCTTAAGTTCCAACTACTAAATATATTTCCTTCAACACACATGCCAAATAAAAATGCGAACAATAAGGTAAAGGAAAAAGGAGAGCAAGTCGATCTCGGGTGATTTTTGGATTCATCACTATTGATTGAACATAACATTGAATCACCCAACTACCTTGCCTACCCTAGTGCCACGGGCGGTCGGGCGGTGCCTCAAGACTCAACCTTGATTCGACATAGAGGCCTTTACATACTTAAATGACTAGATCCAAGATACTAGACGGTGTTCGACTTTTTAGTCCAGACCAGCCAAACTAGAACTTAAGAGTGTGATAAACAAGAACTAGGATTTAAACATAACTCTGAAATTTGAGCCGTAAACAACTGTAAACTACCAATGGAAGACAGGGCAAACATTTCATGTGGTGCTAGTCTTACAATAATGTCGATTACATTTATAATTAGAAATATTGAATGATGGTACCCATCAAACTACTCATTACACGTAAACGCCCGTTGACAAGAGTAAGAACAAAGATCTGAAACCCTATATTTATAAAACAAAGTTTGCCATCAATTCATTAGGCACATAGAACATCAAGTTTAACAATTACAGTGTGACAAATGTGTCGTAGGTTACCATGACAACAAATGCAACTACTCCAGTGACTAGTTCTCTTGAAAGACTTCGATTCTTCCTGGATGAAGTTGCCTCATAGCTACAGTAAAAAAAAAAACCTCCGGTTAATACGTAGAGGAATCAAGAAAGACGATAAAAGACCAGAAAGTACATGATGAGCCACTCAAGATCAGGTCAATAGAACGAGACAAATAATCCCGAACGAACACCTACTTTATTGAGGAGTAATACTGAGGACCTGAACTTTCTTTCACAATTCACACATCAGCGATTACATACAAAAGTTTTGCGTAGCATATTAATTAGATAGAGTAAGGCACTGGATGGATACATGATATATCTGTATAACACAAAACTACCTAAAGAATTGGAAATCAAGTTGTCAACTTCGGCTCTGTGAATTTGTGATCAGACAAAAACTTGGTGCTATCAAAAGCTTTTTGTTTTTGTAATACTAAATTACCATACTGCAAAACTAATTATTAAATTATTGCAAAATCTTACAGGATTTTCACCTTTTAAGAATTACAAGATATAGAAGTCATTCTGGACTAGATAAACATAGATCCCAAAGTCTCCAACCAAATACACGATGAATATGTGTAACATCTATCCATGTAAACGGAGCTCTCCCACACACATCGTGTAAGTGTTCTTAAGATTTTTCTCACAATGCACCAAAAATCTCTTTGGAAAGACACAGGCATATCCATGGCATGAGGAAGTTGGTATATGTGTTGGAGCTTGTGTCCTCCACAGTTAGTGTGATAACATATATAAATATATAAATCTTTTATAGGTTCACAGGGTATACTTTGTATTATTATCAGTTGATTAACGTTTATCGATAACGGTTGGCTTGCTAGAAGT
>JAYMSF010000882.1:0-13604 GCA_036897335.1 Silene vulgaris | reverse complement strand
TCAAACACTTCGATTAAGAAAAAAAAAACGAAATGCAAAAATAAGACGACAAAAAAGGAACAGCCAACCGGCTACTGATCCACCAAAAGCAAATAAAAAAGGGAAAAGTTGAAGGGAACCCACCATAAAAGAGGATGAAGACGCAGCAATAATAATCGAAAGATGCATGGCTGAGAAGTTGAGAACAGCTAAATTGGTGACGGATTTGAAGCAGGTTTAATTTGAGATTTGAGAAAAAGGGGCAAATGAAAGAAGAATTTATTGAGCAATATTTTGCAAATATTGCAAATATGGCAAATATTGCTATATCCCGTAAATAGTGAAATATCATATATCTTGTTATTCCGTATCTTTGTAATTTAGGCTAATATATGATTACGATTCTATATCGTCTTGTATAAATGTAATCTACTTTGAGATGAATAATAACACACAACATTCAAATCAATTAAACGTCTTATTTACTTTAGAATTGGATGTACAGAAGAAGTAAGATCGCATGAGAGAAAGTGGGAGAGAGACAGAGAGGGGAGGGGAGAAGAGCAAAACAACACGACAATAATAATAACAGCTAGGGACAAAATAGGAAAAAATGGACAAAGTTATTGTTACCACTATAGTAACACATCTTTAGGATTTTTAAAGAGTAGGGAAAGTTTAACCCTACCTTACTCCTCCGGATTTGTACTGTTTCTAAAATTGCAACAGCCACTTCCTTATATCCAGTGAATTTTCATCTCTCAGGTTTGTGAGTTTGTCCCTCTTTTCACCTAATATACTCTAATTATCCTTTAGCTTTTGTTACAAGTCTAATTTCTGCTTACATTATGATTTAATCTGTAATTAATGGAGGATCAAATCAATGCAGCAAAACTCAATCTTTCCTACAAAATCTAGAAATTCATCAAGTTAGAAACTAAAGTTGTCATCTTTTATATGATCTATGATTCTATGGGCTCTGAATTTCCGAGTTTCTTCAATTTTGATTGCTTTGAGTTCATGGGTTGTTAATTAATTATGCCAGTGATCAAGGAAACCTCTCCCGTGATAGGTTCTGAATTAAACGGATTAAAACCGTTAGGTCCTGTTCTTTCGGGATTAATTTCAGTTCAGCTCATCCCAGTTCCGTAAAGCTTTATTAAGTTTAAGTTCGACCCAACTCAGGGTAAACTTAAACTTTATAGTAATTCAGCTCAACACCATTTTAGCCTAAAAGAACATGGCCTTAGTCGTATGTGAAACCGTTTTAAGTTTGATCTCATTTAAGGTGGTGACTGGTGAGGTAGCTAATGACAAGTTTTTATGCTGATGGTTTTAATCTGATGTCATGAATACCACACCTCAATGACTTTATCGACTAAACTAGGTGACGCGTGCTTGGTAAGAATATAAACTGTATGTTGGTGATCAAAAGTTGGGCATGAGGGGATGATAAGGAACTCTACTAAACTTGAAAACACCGGATTATTTACTATTTATAACGAACAGTTTTCGATTACTCCTGAAGTTTAATCGTGGATGCTCTTATGATTTATGATGGACTGATATCAATTGGCTGAAAATTGGCATGGACTTGTTCTGTCTTTGCTGCAAGTGGATTTTACGTTTAGATTTTTCTTGGAACATAACTCCCCATACAAAGTTTTTACCTTGATTTTGGGCCGGCTAACTTATCGGTGTAACCCTGAAATTCTGGCTGTTTGATTTTTCTTTCTGTTTTGAGCTGTTATGTTTGTTGTCATTCCTTTTTCTTGTGGCCACTTTTGATCAGAATAGAAAAGATGGTGTCTCCTGGTAATAAAAAGATTCGTAGGATTGAGAATTTGGATCGGATTTCACAATTACCGGAGTCTATGATCCTCAACATATTATCTCGTCTTCCTTTAAAAGATTCTGCTCGAGCATCCATCTTATCAAAGACCTGGAAAGGCTTTTGCAGCTTATACCCCATTCTTTATTTCAATCATAACTTATTCGCATTGCAATCCCTGGTTTCTGCTAAAGAAGGCGGCGAAAATCCTGATATTAATCAAATAAGGAATATGTTTATGGATGGTGTAGATTATCAATTGTCTGGTGCCATGCAACTAGATTCACCTATTCGAAAATTAGCATTCACAGTGGCCATTAATGATTCCATGTATTTCTCGCGTGTCGATAAATGGATGAATTTGGTGAGACAAATTAACGTCGAAGACTTGTGTGTCACTGTTCAAACGGTGGACTTCATGTGGAAAGATGGCATCCATAGGTCATCTTTAGTATATGAGTTTCCACTGTCAGTGTTGGCTTCAAAAGGCTTGCGTTCAGCTCATGTTCAGGGCTGCAAGTTGGGTTCTGAGACATTGGTAGGTGACTCCATCAACAAATTTTTGTCTCTGCAGCGGTTGTGCTTGTCACATGTTTTTATAGATGAGCATGGGTTAGAGAACCTGATAATGTGTTGTCAAGAGATTGAAACTCTAGTCCTTGATGACTGCTCTGTTGAGATCAAATATCTTACTCTATGGAAGTTTCGTAAGCTAAAAAAGGCTGTCATCAGACTTCAGGTTGGAAAGTTCGATATTGTTGACATTGAAAGAACTAATCTTGAATGCTTCAGATGTTATGCTGAAACTATACTTCTTTCCTGCCCTGTTGCTTGTGCTGGAATTAGAGAGCTGAGCTTAGCGTGGGGCACCATTATCCAGCCTGATTATTTTAAAGACCTTACCGCTACATTTCCACTTCTTGAAGAAGGAGAATTTTATCTGCATGATACCGATACATTAAAAGCAGCTAATAATGTTCTCAGGAAGTTAACGCTTTGTAGTTATGCCTCAGTTTGTGTGAAGGAGGTACATATTGACTGTCCCAATTTAACGTTGCTTCAGTGTTGGACTAAAGATCTGTCAGAATTATATGTTGATTGCCCGAAACTGAGGCTATTCAACTATTGCGGCACTACAGTTCCCGGTCGTGTTTTCTGTAGTCCAATGGCTAATCTAGAGGAGAGCCGCTGTAATATTACTGTCTATGAAGCTTATGACACATTGTGGTTAGTTAAGTTGAGAGCATTCCTTATACTTGTAATAGGAAACGCGACAAATGTTAAACTGACCTTCACATTACCAATGGTGAGTTCGCTTTCTCTAGGCTCTTTGTCTCTTGCTTTTACAAGTAGTTCATGGAGTTCGTTTGGTTTTTGCTAGGCAACATTCGAACCTGAGCATGTAGAAGCCATTGAAGTTTCCCCGCGATACAATGTTCACTTAACTCTAGCTCTTGCCGGCGACAACATGGAAAATATAGCTCCTCTTGTGGATGGTCTGCTCTTGATCATTCGTCCGACCACCTTGACTGTCAATTGTGAAACGTATCATGTCGTTAAGGTATTTTGTTTGATCCCTTGAGGCGTTGTTCATATTTATACATTATAAATAATTTGAAACAGACATCTTTCACACAGTGGCGGAGTCCGGATTAGTATTTAGGGTGACGAAAAAAATTTCAGGAGGGAGAACGAATAATACAAGAAGGTAGATACAAAACTTTTGAAGTTTTTAACTAAATTACTCAAAATTTTCATCGTCTATCCCCTTGCTCTGCGCCACTGCTACCACATAGCTACAACCATGTGCATGTTTTCACACAATAGCCCAACTAAGCTAGCTAACCCCATCCTTAATTCACCGATTCATATCGAGACAACTATCAAATAACCAAAACGAAAATCGCATAGCTACAACCATGTGCATGTTTTGCTCAGATTCAATAAGTTGAAACCAGATTCAACAATTCGGTCCAAATTAATTTTGTTCAGATTATTTTCTTCGTTAAAACAATTTATCTAGCTTCAATAAACTAGATTCGTTTCATTTGCTTTTGTGATTTCAGTACTTGTGTGAGAATCTGTTTATGAAACAAGAGGACAAGATTTGTGATGAGCAACTAACTCGTCCCTGTTGGATGCATCAATTAGAAGATTTCAGTGTGGAGTGTCCGTTGGACGTTCCTGTTACAAAGAAGAATTTAGCGGCTTTTCCTGAGCAATGTCGAACCCTCATTGCAGAACAAATTCGTTTCAAGTTTCATTGGTGTTTTAATTGATAGGAAACGGAGCAATTGTGGAGTTTACCTTAGTCGTGAAAAGGAGAGCATGGCTTTAGAAGTGGCGAAACCGGGAGAGCATTCTACTGTAGGTCTATTAGATCCTTGGAATTACATCTCTTGTAAATGATGTAGGGGGCGTGATGATAAGTTGATGCATATGTAAGGATGAATTAAGGCTTACTATCTACGGAATATCAAATGGTCTGTCTGTCCCAAACTCTCAATTATTATAGGTACCGTTTATATTTTTTTATTGCAAGAATATTTTAACCAAAGGTAAACAAATGATTGAGATAGAGGGAATACATTATACGAGTTTGTAATATACATTGGTTCGAGGTGGTGGGTGATTATTTGGGAGATGGCGAGAAAAAAAGGGTGTAGCATTTAGGACATGTGGTAGAAGATATCTGATATTGCCAGGCATCCACTTTTCTTGCTGCAATTAGGACAAGAGCTTCGGAACAAGCCATGAGAGTAAACGAATCTGAATTTTTTCGGAACTCTGGGGTGTCTAGCTTGAAATTTTTGAGTCAAGACCAGTGACTCATTTGTAATGCCATAGGTAAACAATCAAAAGAGTTTCGAACTCTGGCTTGGTCGAATTTTTGGTCGACCCCCTATTTGCAAAATCACAAGACGATTTCACTGAAGATTCTCTCAATTTGAAACTTCATTTGATGAAACAATTCAAATTCGTAATGATCTAATGGAGTTCTAATTCAGAAGGTGGAAGCAAATAAACTTAGTGTCGGTCTATATGGGTAAGCATAGGATATATGACAGTATTGCAGGTGCCAGGATGAACAGTTTCACTGCATTAGGTAAGCCAGGAACTTATAAGGATGTCGGTCATGAAGATCCCGCCATAATGAACAACACATGTGCACTGGACAACGCGGGAACCCCAAGGCCGCAGCCAGCAAAAAATGATCTCACTGACCCCCAACCAGAATGACATGCTGGCCCATTCGCCAAGTCTACTTCTTGGTAGTTAAGGTATCAGATTTTGCTTATAGCAAGAGCCTTTTTATACTGTATCACAAAAACTTGTGAGAGACGGTCTCTCATTAAGTTATTGAGAGACCACTTTATGGTACCCCTTTATGTATGTTTCGTACTCTTTTTGTTATTGATTGGGCTTAAAATGTGTATATGGCTATGACGAAGTCCTTTAGGCTGCGTCCATTAGAGCATGTACAATGATGGACCTTATTTAGGATTTTCTCGCTTTGTATCTATATCGCCCATGCTATTTTAGTATTATCTGTCATTTGCAATGCAGTTCTGATGGCAGAACCCACTGTGTCATCGTCGATGTTTTTGATATTGTCTTAGAATAAGTTTGCGATAACTTTAAAAACAATAATTAACCGTGACGAAGTGTTGTGACCCGAAGTTGTTCCATGATTGCATTTTATATAAGCACATTTACATGGATAATGAGGTATATGACCATCTATAGTGACTGAACTTCCAAATATTAGGTACTTGTCCTCTTCGTCGACATAAAATGTTAGCGACCATACATAATTTAGAGTCAACCTCCTTTTTTTTGTTATTATAAAAGATTAAAAGGAGCCACATTGCCACAAAGTCGAATATGATACTAAACATACTCCGTATTTGATTAGTCCCTTCGGACGGGTCATTTTGTGTTTCTTAGCATCCGGATCAGATTAGATTGGGTTAGGGTATACTTATCGGGTTGGGTTATTTTTAAGTCGGAGGTTAATTATCACGTTATTTGGAAATAACGGTCAGTATGCGATAATAAACACTTAGACCCGGCTGGATAGAGTCGGGTCAACTCGGGTTTCATGTAAGATGCAGGTCCTCTGTTCGGGTATGAGTCGGGTTATCCGGGTCTGGTCATTCAAGCCAGGTCCGTTTTGCGAGTTTCGTGTTTGAACCTTAGTCATGAATACTACCACTCATCACTCTACCAAATAAGCTAACTAACATTTGCGGAGTCAATCTCACAAAGACGTCATTCAATTTGATTATTTTATATTTGGTTAAAATGCTCGGATTTATTGGGGGTAAGCTTTAATTTTGGATATCAATTTGATTCACTCAGGTTTTAGTCAGTTTGAGTGATCACGTGCTGATGCGGGCTTGAGTCGGTTTATAGTCCGCTTTGATTCGAGTTGGATCGTTTTTAGGTGGGATGTGAACGGATTACACAAGTCATACGAGTAATAATTTCCAATGAATATATTACATTTCAAAATATTATGTTTAAATTAAGTATGAATTACCCAAAACAGTCAAAGAAAACATGTTTATGAGGGAAAAAAGAAAGTATTGTTGTTGTTCAAGTCATATAAATTCAAGTTGGAATCAATTTTATTTTATTTTTGGGTTTGGTTCAAAGTATGTCGAATTAAGTTCACATTTTAACCCAATTCACATTGAATTAGTTTTTGAAGTAATTTGAACTTCTTCTTTGTTCATTCCATTCTTGAATTAGTTATCAATCAATTCCATTATTTTAGATCATTATGTTTCTCCAACTTCATTCTTGTTGCACCTTATATACTCCAATGATAAATTGATAATCCAAAGTCATGGATTGTACAACCAAAAACAGCATTAAATTCCGAATTTGTTCAAAGATATAGCGTGTTGGATTAAAGATATTTTAGGTATGGAATGTAACCATAACCATACGTCTAAATATTTTTATTTATTTTATAAGAAGTCGTAATCTGCTAGTAACAGCAAGCGTGAGGAAGATACCTTTTAACACATTTTTTTTGTTTAAAACGGAAACTATCCGTCTTGAGCTCAAAACAAATCAAATAGCCGCGTGAGATGAATAAGACAAAAGCAAAATGTATTTAAAAAGGTTCCTGGACAGCGGTAATAATATATCTATGCAGGATAATATTTAATGGAATACGTCTTAAGCTTAAGAGGAATAGGACCGTCTGCTTTTAAGCAAGACCAGCTGTAGCTTTTATATCATGCGAAGTATCCTTTGTCTTACATTCCAAGCTTACAGGGCGGTGGTAACGACATATTATCAACTTGATATATCTTAAACACTTGTATATGAACGTGCAACCACATATATTTACATTTTCAAAGATTTTATATTTAGAATCCATTTTATTCCCAATGATTCCGTTCAAGGTTGAAAAAGAGACTATTTTAGCTTCCGTCTTATGTTTCATGAGTTTCTTTTTACACATAAGAAACCTCCGGGAAAATAGAGCGTTTTGTGAGAGATAAAATAAGTTTCTTTATTCTAGAAAAATATACGAAATTTAAAAGTCGTTTTGAGTCACGATCAATGATAAGGGAAAAAAAGATCATGAAAACACATATATAAAGGCACCAAATAGTGGTAAATAACTTAGTGAGATATCACATCTCCAAATATTTTGTAAGCAAAATATTCAAACAAATGAATCAATCGATTAGAGAATAAGGCAATGAAACCTACTAAAGTAGGATCTATATAAGATGATGAAGACTAAAGAGAAATTCATTCACAATCGGCATCAAACACCAATCTAAGCTTCACGTCTACGTTGGGTCACGACTGATTCTTCCAGGCTACCAACTCCAAGGTCGGCTCTAATACCACTGATATAGGACAAAGGAGAACCCACCCCAAAAGCTAGCTCAAAGGGTGATGGAGCCCTTGTCCTATATAAATCCCACATCAATCCCTCATTTGATCGATGTGGGACTCATGTCCCATACCATGCAATGGGATAGTTCGTAACATTAGTCCTCCTTCAGGGCCAACGTCCTCGTTGGGTCACGGCTGGCTTTTGAGCACTAGCACTTAGCCGTTTTCCCATAATTATTGTACTCGTGACTCTTTCTTGATTGCTAGTGAACATATTGGTGGGATTCCGTCTCTCCCTACGATACTTATTTGCCTTATTAGGTTTTCCGCGTCACCAAACTTCTTATGTTATTTCTTTACGTTCATTACCATTTACGTCATAATCAACTGCATACCTGTTATAATATCATATTGGGTAGAATAATAAGGCATAAATTGTATATTCAAATGTTGTGTGTTTTACAATATTACATGAGGTATTTATATAGACAAACTATACATCGTAAATATGTAAAGAATAAACATAACGGTCACGAAATATTTACAACGGCTATATAATCTTCGAATTTGGTAAAGGAAATATTGTCGCCTTGATTTGAGCCAAATGTAGCCGTTTAGGATCTTGTATTACCCTCCCTCAAGTTGGCGCGTGGAGACTCGTAACGCCCAACTTGGATAAAAGTTCCTCGAACGGGATCCGACCAAGAGCTTTTGTAAAAATGTCTGCCAATTGGGCCTTTGTATGAACATAACTTGGGCGTATAGTGCCATTAAGAATTTCATCACGGATGAAATGACAGTCAACTTCTATATGCTTCGTCCTTTCATGAAAGACGGGATTGCGAGCAATGTGAAGAGCGGATTGGCTGTCACAAGATAAGTCTATTGGGGACTTATGTTCGATTCCTAGGAATGACAAGAGCCCTTTCAGCCACTTGAGTTCCGAGACAGTATAAGAAATGGCGCGGTATTCGGATTCAGCTGAGGATTTTGAGACAGTTGCTTGTTTCTTTGTCTTCCATGATATTGGAGATGAGCCAAGAAAAATGATGTATGCGGAGAGCGAGCGGCGACTCATTGGGCAAGCGGCATAATCTGCGTCACAATAGGCTTGTAGGGATAAGGCGGTATTGGAGCGTAAAAGTAGGCCTTGACCCGGGCTATTCTTAATATATCGTACCACTTGTAAGGCAGCATTCCAATGATCGGTTCGGGGTGCGTGCATAAACTGAGCAAGAATGTGGACGGAGTAAATAAGCTCCGGCCGAGTAATGGTTAAGTAGACTAGGCGCCCGACTAAGCGTCTATATGGTTGTGGGTCTTGGACATGAGGAGAAGTGGACCGACCAAGACGGTGATTAGGCTCCATAGGAACGGTAGCGGGCTTAGAACCGAGTAAGCCCGCTTCTGTGAGTATATCAAGTGCATATTTTCTTTAGGAGACGAAAAGACCAGTTTTGTTGCGAGCAATCTCTAGGCCGAGAAAATACTTAAGGGGACCAAGGTCCTTCATATGAAAGCAGGTACTCAAGTAGGACTTGAAACGGGTAATCATATGTGAATTATTCCCGCAAATGACAAGATCATCAACGTAAATAAGAACATGTACCTCAATGTCGCCTTTGTTAATCGAAAATAGGCTGTGATCATAGGGACACTGTCGGAACCCATATTTTTTAAGTGCGGTAGCGAGTTTGGCGTACCAGCAACGCGGTGCCTGGCGAAGCCCATATAGAGATTTTCGGAGGCGGCACACTTTACCCTTTGTATCTTTTTCAAATCCCGGCGGAGGTTTCATATATACCTCTTCGTCAAGGTCTCCATGGAGGAATGCATTATGAACATCCATTTGGTGAAGTTCCCAATTTTTCGCGGCAGCAACAGCAAGAAGAGTGCGGACTGTAACCATTTTAATTGTTGGGGCAAAAGTTTCATTGTAATCAACCCCTTCAACTTGGCGATTGCCCATGACAACTAGACGGGCCTTATAGCGTTCGATCGACCCATCGGCATGATACTTGATTTTATAGACCCACTTTGAGCCAATGGCTTTCTTGTGAGGCGGAAGCGTTTCGAGAGTCCAAGTGTGGTTTCGTTCAAGTGCATCAATTTCGCTTTTCATCGCGTCTTTCCATTCCTGTGCCTGCATTGCTTCACGAAAAGATCTTGGCTCGTGATTTTTGGTCACGGCCGACAAGAAGATTTTATGTTTAGGAGAAAATTTGGAATAATGAATAAAATGAGATATGGGATATTTTGTACCTGAAGATGGTGGCGAAGCAGTGAGAACATGAGTCGAGGGACCGCGTTTGGGCTGGTAGAAATCTTTAAGAAGAGAGTTTGGTATTTTTGGTCGTTTCCCTTTTCCCATGGTCGAGGAGTCATCAGTTTGAGCGTTGGGTGCAACCGTGTCAGGAATTGGTGAGGACGTGTTTTGAGTGGAGTTGTTTGCAGCGGGTTCGGTAGTGTGAGTTGGGGATTGAGTTGATGTGGAGTTTTCGGTGGAGGGAGTCGTAGATGTTGAGGTTGAGCCGGGTGTGTCAACAGGTGGGGTGTCAGGGGCCGAGGTGGAGTCAACCAAGATAGTGGCAGTGGGTGTAAGGTCATCGAAATGGAATGGATTTAAGTCACTTGGAGTGTCGTGGATATTCATGGCTTGATATGGGAATTCATTCTCAATGAAAACAACATCACGAGAAGAAAAATAAGTACCGGTGTCTAAGTCGTATACCTTCCACCCTTTTTGACCAAATGGATACCCCAAGAAGATACATTTTCGACTTCGGGAGGCAAACTTGTCATTTGTGCGATTGAGGTTTTTAGCGTAACAAAGGCAACCAAAGGTTCGTAAGTGGGTCATAGGAGGGGCTTTACCAAAAAGAATTTCATATGGAGTTTTTCCATTGTGAATGTGAGACGGGGTTCGATTTATGAGATAGACCGCTGCAAGTATGCACTCGCCCCAAAAGAAAATGGGTAGGCTAGCTTGGAATAAAAGGGCTCGAGCCACATTAAGGATGTGGCGGTGTTTACGCTCAACTCGACCATTTTGTTGGGGTGTGTCGACCATAGATGTTTGAAATAAAATACCGTTTTCTTGAAAAAATTGGTTAAGGCACGTAAATTCGGTGCCATTATCACTTCTTAAAACTTTGATTTTCTTGTTAAATTGACGTTCAATCATTGCAAAAAAATTTAACAAAGTTTGACGAGTGTCACTTTTACGACGTAATAAATAGACCCATGTTGATCTAGAAAAATCATCGACAATTGTTAAAAAATATTGTGAACCGCAAGAAGCATTTTCGGAGTATTTGCCCCATAAGTCACAATGAACCAAATCAAAAATATTGTCCGCAATATTTGAACTTAACGGAAATTGAGTTCGAGTTTGTTTTGCACGAAGGCAAATGTCACAATGTTTGCTATGAAAAGACGTTTTTAAACTAGAATTAAAAGATGGTATAAAACGAGTGATAGAGGTAGAAGGGTGCCCCAACCTCCGATGCCAAAGCTCTACGGAATCACCAACGGAGACAGCACACGCCTGACCCTCACAACGTCTTACGCCCTTCAAAAAATAGAGCCCCTCGCTTTGTTCACATGCTCCAATCACCATCCTCGAGGAACGGTCCTGAATAAGACAAAATTTTTGCGAAAATTGAATAATAAGTGACGTATCAAGCAACAAACAGGAGACTGAAATTAAATTGCACTGTAAATTTGGGGCATATAATACGTCTCTTAGAATAAGACGGGGAGATAAGTGTATGTCACCGCATTGAGTAGCTACTGTCATATCTCCATTGGGCAAACCTACTGATAACGGTGTAATATTGCGTAAATTTTTAAAATTAGACATACATCCCGACATATGTTGGGATGCGCCCGTGTCAACTATCCAAGAAGAAGAAGGAGATTGAGAGGTACCGCTTAAGCGATCAGTGGATGATGAAGCTTTGCGAGCTTGTAGCATTTGAGCCAGCTCCTCCAACTCTTGGGGGTTGAGTTTATTAAGGTCCACCTGATCCAGGGTGGGTAATGGGATAGAAGAAGAAGAAGAAGCATTACCAGAATTTCCATTGCCAGAGGCCGTAGAAGCCATGTGAGCACGCGGAACAGAGGACGTATTTGAGCTAGTACCAGAACCAGCACCACCTGTTTTAGCACGATTATAGCGAGCCCGACCAGCAGTGTCGGGAACAAAAACTGCTTTGCTCAAATCTGTATCATTCGGGTTAACATAGATACGATCCCGAGGCCTGTCCCCCCACCATTCAGGGTATTCCCCTGTCACCCGATAGCATTTTTGAAACAAATGACCACGTTTCTTACAAGCAATACAAAACCGAGTACTAGGCAGGGGAGATGACATATTAGAGCTATCAAAAGAATTGTCACGACCCCCACCACCAGTTCTGGACCCATGATTGACCCTAGCGGCAAAAGCCATCGTATCAGGCTGTGACGCGGGTTTAGTCTGGGTTAAAGTTCTGACTCCTTCTTCTTGAAGGAGACGGTTATAAATAAAATCAAGATCAGGAAGAGGATTGGTGCCAAGGATTTGGGATCGAGCGTTATCAAAACGATCATCAAGACCGATTAAAAAATCACGTACCCGTTTCTTTTCATGACGAGCCATCATGACGGTCATCCAATCACAGGGACAAGATGTACACGAGCAGGATGGTAATGGATCGAGATCGGAAATATCTTCCCAAAGCTTGGAAAGTCGACCGTAATAGGAGATTAGAGACTCCGTTGGTGCTTGTCGGCACCCAATGAGCTCTGCCTGTAATTGATAAATACGAGCATCGTTGTCTTGACAGTAACGATTTTTAATATCAAGCCATACCTGTTTCGCTTCCGGGCGCAAGGCGATCACCCGTCGGATTGCAGGTTCAAGAGAATTAAAGATCCAGCCTGTCACCAAAGCATTGGTGGACTGCCATGATTCGAAATTAGCCGCCGTAGCAGCAGGTTTGGGAACCGTTCCATTGATGTAACCGAGCCTTCCTTTTGCAAGAAGAGCAAGAGTAAAACTGCGAGACCATTCGTCATAATTGTTGCCATTAAATGCGATTTGCGAGATGTTCGCACTCGTATTTTCGACATGAACCAGTGAGTATGATTGAGGTTTGGGTGTTTCAAGGATTGGATCGGTGCCTGTCATATTTTCAGGCGTTTTTGTTTTGGTTTTTTTTTTTTCAATGAACACAGTGAAGGAGAGAAAAAGGCGTTGGATGAAAACTAGGTTAACCTAGTCTGATACCATGTTAGAATATCATATTGGGTAGAATAATAAGGCATAAATTGTATATTTCAGTATTGTGTGTTGTTACAATATTACATGAGGTATTTATATTGACAAACTATACATTGTAAATATGTAAAGAATAAACATAACAGTCACGAAATATTTACAACGGCTATATAATCTTCGATTTTGGTAACGGAAATATTGTCGCCTTGATTTGAGCCAATGTAGCCGTTAATATCTTGTATTAGATCGGCCATAGAAGAATGATTTGCATTTTGCACTAATATTATTTCCTATACATGAGCTACAAAACCAACTTAAGCGGAAAAGAATCTTAGACACAAGGAATAATGCAAACAAAAATGAGTCATCGAACATTAGAATGTCGTCGCTACTATCAAAGAACAGGAAATGCCTCCTCCAGAAAATTATAGCTCCAGATAAAATAAGAACAATAATTTATCTAAAATGCTACTCGAAAAGTAAAATCCCAAGTAGAGCTGAATCCGATTGACCCGCTCCATAACACTTTGACCCGAAAATGACATGGTAAAGAATAATTTATCTAAAATGCTCCAAAGAATTTTTTGGTTAATTAGTGTTAATTACCCAATTAATTGGGTAATTAGTGCTTAATTACAAATAATTTGGGACATAGTGTCCACGTGG
>JAYMSF010000881.1:0-13614 GCA_036897335.1 Silene vulgaris | reverse complement strand
AAGATTAGTTAATCAATGTTCTAGCTAAGAATTGCAGAGAGAATTTGATGAAGGAATTTATGTAAAAATGTAAGCTAATGATTATGATCATCTAATCTCTTATTTATACAAGAGCATTTGAGCGGGAAAGTTTGTTGAGCTAACTGCGAGCTAATTTCCAATTGGTTTGTTGCTGATGTGGCTTTGGTAACAGAATTTCTGTTAAACACAATTTGTGAACCACAATCAATTTGTTATTCTATACAGTATTTTACATACTTTTGCGTCCTTCGTGGTCCTCCTAATCACTAACTAAAATAAAGGAACAATACTTTCATAATGTAAGCTTCAGAAATCAACTAAATAAGGAATTTCATGAATCCGACAGTCTGAATAAACGAGTATAAAATAGAATCCTCAGCTAGTTGTGAAATCTAAACTCAACATTCACTGCTTCCGAGATATTAAAGCAAACAAATCATATTACCTAGCAGATCTTAATTCTGGAATCTGGATGTAAGGTAAACATCTTGGCAAACAAGTTAATCTTACACTAGGTTGTTTAAAGCGACAATTAGAGCAAACTGGGGAGGAAATGTAGCAGTTAACAATATTTCCCCTCATATTTTTACCACTTTCCTAAGAAGGTCCTAGGATTTGGAGAACCAGAATCCCGAAAGCAAAACATTGCATTTCCTTGAATCCTTGGAGCTCAACCTTGCTTAAATGACAGTTTCCATACCTCTCTCACATTAGAAGAGCCATCAGCTACTTCAGCGATCAAACTTGCTGCCATCAAGCCTACAACATTAAAAGAGTTCAAAACTAAGTCTTACAAACATCAAGAAAGACTCGGGGAATGGAAAAAATGCTGTTTTTTGCGCTGCATTTCTAGGTTATATGAACTCTTTTAAGTGAGACTAATTAGCATAATGACAAAAGTTTGGAATTTTGAATCAAATAAAGTTAGTCTAAGACTATAGGGTTAGAACTCGATTCCTGATACCATGTGTTTGGCAGTTCAAGAAAATGAATACAAACCCTATACTTCTTGTGAACCAAATGCCCCTAAGAGGATGAACCCAAAGCACTGCATAGGGGCGGAAAAAGAAGCCATAAAATTGAGCCATAAGGATGTAAAGAAATATTTTTCAAGTTGGAGCTTGAGGTTTGGGTTACATCTGCTTCGATGGTCTGAGTTTCTAGCCAATTCCCACTTTGGGGGCCTAGGGATTTTGTTCATTTGTCCACTATAGTGACTTGTGCACTTCTGGTATAACATAGTAAAAAAATCATCTCATTTAGTGACGGATTTAAGGCATAGTAAATTGCAGACTTCAACACTAGGTATACATCTAAAGTGAATATATATATGAATTTGCAAAAGTTAATCTTATCACCAAGAAATGTTTGCAATTTACATTAACCTCAAGTCATTAAACTGGAAAATCTTCAACATTGGGCCATCAAAATGAATTTTGTAAAACGTCATTATGTGGAATTAACGCAAACCCTCAAGACACCAAAGTGGGAATTTTCCTTAAATGTAAATGTCAGGACACTTTTACAAACCTAAAAGTCTAAAACATACCATCTTTTTCAACAATCGATAAGAATCGCCTCGATCCTCCACCTACTCCAAAATAATGCTTCTTCGCAGCTAAGTAGACAACACCATGGGGATGACTAACACACTGCAACAAAAAGGTTTCTAGATTAAACCCTTGGAAGACATACTGATGCAATAGGAAGTGAACAAACAGCATGAAAAAAACAGCATTCAAATGACATACTTTTTTGATAAGGCCATACAAGATCGGTAGAGTGGAGATGGAATAAACAGTCTCCGCCATCAAAATCACATCATATCCGGTCATTAAAGTGTTATCAGATGATGTAGAATCCTCGGTGTCAATATGAGCATGGGGAAGAATACGATCTACTTCATTCCAATCACCAGCAAAGAAACGAATTTCGCAGCTATCCTTGAATTTGGCTCCAGATGGTTGATTTGCGTTCACATTAGGAATAGTAAGGCACTTTAAAACTTCTTCATTGAAATCCTGAAAATGCACAGCAGCTGACCCCTGATATAACATACAAGGGGAGATTTCAGCAAGATGACTAGAGCAGGAAAAGGAAATACCGTAGGATGCAAAATCAACTACTCCCTCAAGACCCTGTCCCATGTAGTAAACATATTCCATTTCCCATCTCCACCAATATTACTTTACATTTATTTTCTGTGTATGTTTTGTGTGGTGAAGAGTGGATCTTGCACTACCAAATCCCAACTCCTCTTGCATGTGTTTACCTAAAAAGTCGATCCAAAAGCAAAGGTAAGCTATTCGGCAGGACAAAGAGAGTATCACTTAATCACCTTGAGACATGAAAAGATCCCAGGAAGCCCATGGCCGCATCCAAGCTACAAACCACGAATATGGCAGTGTCAGTAAGTAGGATGAATATAAAGTTAGCTCGTTCTAAAGTGATTTATTAAACATTAAGAGACATGAAAGATGAAAACGTGGTTTGAGTCAACCGAAGAACAATCATGAAGTCATGCAAGATGCACTTCTTTCCTGCAACATAACCTCTCTTCCCTTTGCCTGGCATTAAGGCCAATGGTAATGGTATATGCTACCAGATAATAAGCCACAAACATACAGGAAACTAACTCACAAGTACAGAAAATAAACTAACAAATGCAGACCAATGTTCATCATAGATAAATCATTTAAATGCTCGGTTATTAGCATTCATGTCTTCAAGTTATTTCAGTTGTTGTAATGTTCCTATGGATTATACGTCAGTACAATTGAGAATCCAAAAACCTGCTTAATAACTCAGATTTTTAACATGAACAACAAAGTCCCCTGAAGAAGTCCACCCACTATGATTTTATTTGAGAATGTTCACCAGTGATATAAAGTTGGCAACAAATAGCACCTAAAAATAAAACATATCCATAAGTCTAATGCAACAAAGAATCAATGTAGAGTCCAAGGATTGTAGAATTGTACACTAGTAAACACAAGTGACGATCGATAGACATTATCAATGTTCAAACTTATGCAACTTAAGAGATCCGATTTAATCTAGCATGTATACTTATCACTTTTACGGTTAGTAAAATACACACAATTAAAAAGCAAGTAATCACCTGAAAGATAGATGCCCACCTCTAATACTCTTTTCCCTTCAAATGAGAAGTCCCCTTTCTGAATCTCTGATTGGAGGGCTTTCACCAAGTCAAGCGAACCCTCCCATAATTTCAGGCCTCCTGCGATTCACAATCACGCCAAATTGGACAAACATTTCAAACAGACCCTAGAACTGTGAAATAAATCGCAAGCAATAAATATTTTGATTACAGCATTCAAAGAAAAATATTCCTGACCTTCATATTTACCAGGTACTAAGTCAGAGTTGGACAATGCAAAAACTTCCTGCGTACTCACCCGACCCTGCAAACAAAGATCAGTAAGCTTGTCTTTTTCACAAGAAACTCAAACGAGTAACATCCCCAACTTAATCTTTTATTGAGAATGCCGGAATACAAGACCTAACAGGCAGCCAATTGACATGCTTATTACTGAATGGTGGTGGTTGTTCTGAGCCACAAACAAGAAGAGTATTCAGCAAGACATGAGTATTACTGAATGGTTTTACTCTCAATCTCTCATACCAAGATATATTCAGAACATAAAAAGCGGGCTGTAGTAGGCAGTAGCATTCTATTCTTTACCTCAGCCTAAATGTATGCAGGACTTGCATCAATTATACTAACAGCTGTACAATTTCACAAAACTTGACTTAACTGATTAGAGTGCTGAATCTAGGGCTATTATTACTGAGAATTTTTCAATCAGATAAATTTTCTTCCTTGATGCTCAAGTTTGACGTCATTAGTTCGTTATAAAAATTCAATCTGCTCACAATCAGGGCAAATTTAACATTTGACTTCCAGCTTAGACAGTTCCAAGTTCAAACCTTGCAAATGTCACTATAAGTCTATAACTTTCGTAAATACAATAAATTTTCCAAAAACTGATACAATTATCACCACGAAAGTCAAATGTCGCCTATAATCTAGGATAACGGGGTTAACTAACATTATAAACATTTGTCACGAAACGAAGAAAATGCTCCAATTTTTCAAAATTAACTAGTATCCGGGGTTCACGAATAATAATGACAGCGATCATTATAGTGAAACATTCGATACAGAACGAGGAAAATGTTAACCAAATAAACAAAGTTTAGTAGCATTTCCCACCTCAATGCTCAGATAATCATATGAGAGTGAGCAAATAGTGAATTTACCTTGAACAAAGTAATAAATCCCAAATCAACCTGCTCAACAGTAAACTTGACCGACGTCGAAACCTAGTTCATCATTCAAAACATTACTTAAAATCAAGGAGCAGTAAAAGTAGTAGAAGGGTACAAGGATCAAAATTAGCATGACGAACCTCAGAGGAAAGAACTTCAACGCAAGGAGGCGGAGGAAGGGGCGTTTCTGGGAAATCGAAAAACCCTAATCCTCCTAAATTGGGCTTGTTTTCAGTTTCATTTGATTGGAACAGTCGAAACGTATTGGAATTTGTGCTCTAGTGGAGGAAATAAAAATCAGATAAAAATAAGAGAGAGGAAAAAGAATGGAAGTTGAATGAGAGAATGTTGGAAGCTAACCTCGGAATTTGCCGCCATTTTTGTTGAGCTTCGAGTAGTAGTCAAAGGAAACGCACGGAGGAAGAGGAGTGACCGAGAGTATATGGTCTCTTTTTTGCATTCTTTTGCCTAAATAGCCTCATATTTTTCGGGTCAATCGGAACCGATGCACATATCGGGTCAGTTTAGGTCAGTTGTCGTCCATGTTGCTCGAGTTTGCAAGTATTATGGTTGGATAAGGTCGAGTAAGTCATGTCACTACGAGCTCAAGTTAGGTTCAGGTGTGTTATTATCAAGTTATTTAGGCATTATGATCAGTTCACGCGACAATAAATATTCGGGCTGAAGCGGATGAGTCTAATCATTCTGATCGGGCCAGTTTTGTTTAGTCTACTCATCATTAGGATCTTGCAAAGTTTTACTCATAGATCGTACTATCGATTAGATTTAATTTGGTTAGTAAAAACGGCGAATAGTAATACGTCTTTTAACAATAAAGCTTTAACTCGATAGTTCATCGCAAACTAGTTAAATATTGCTTGATCCATGTCTGCCCGGACCTCGCATTTGATCATTCTAGATCTGGTGGCTAATTTTGGACATGTAATGGATCTAATTTGAATTTTATGATATGATACACTAATATGGTGAGCTAGTGATTACTGATGAGTGAGTAGTGAGTGACAAGTTCATGTAAACATTAGTAAATTGTGTGCAGGGAGTAGATTTGGTAAACGGGTCAACTGAGTCGAATTCGGATCGGGCAGTTCTAATCGGGTCATCTTGGGTTCGGGTCAACTATTATAAATTATTTATGGATAATAATCAACGTGTATGACAAACGTTCAAATCGAGTCAATTTGAGTTCGGATCATTACAAATCAAGTTATTCGGGCCGGGTTAATTTTACCACAAAGTCTAGCAGTGGGTAGTGGTCACTGGCCAGTTGGTGACAAGTTCATGCAGTGATGCTGTGATGCACATATGATATGAGAGTTGCTGAATAGCATGATCATTGATCACTGTCATATTTATGACACACTACCTAACTTGGTAATAATATACACAATCATCCCTAACAAAATCCCTAAATCACATTCATTTCTCACACACCTGACACCCTTCTCATCCTCTCCCTCTCTCTAAGCAATGCCCACAAAATCAATCACACTTCCTCTTCTTCTACTACTCATAATCTTCCAAACCCACCTCAATTTCTCCAATGGGTCATCAAATTACAGCTTAAACTCACAGAAAACAAGTGACATTGATCCAAACTGTGACGAAAAGGCGAAAACTTGCTCAACAATGGAAGAAATTGAAGGGAATTCTGAGGTAATTAGAAGGAAATTAAGTGTAGAAAGGAGATTTATAAGTTATGAGACATTAAAGAGAGATGTTGTGCCTTGTTCAATTGCAGGCTCTTCTTATTACACCTGTGAAGTTTCCCCTGCTAATCATTATAGGAGGAGTTGCAGTGTTATTACAGATTGTGCTAGATTTACTTGAAAGATTATGAAATTTGATCTTTTCCCAAAGAAAATTGTAATTTGTAGGAAATTTGTTGAAATAATAATGTTATTACTTATTATGTTGTTGTTTAATGTACAATCTTTTGTAGCATTGTGGTAAATACTAAATATGATGTCCAAATTGTCTGTGAAATCGGATAATTTCTCCTCAGTCTCAATCATTTGTTTTACTCGACTGTTTATGTAAGTAAATGATTGAGACGGAGGGAGAGTCTGAGTCAGATGAAGGTCAAGCAATTTTGAGTAGTTCTATCTGATACTTGATCTTATGTTGTGGCCTGTGTTGACTTTGATTAATTTTCTTGATGAGCAACTCTCCTTGACAATATTAGCACAACAGCTATCACATGAATGTGGCAGACTGGACACAAAGTCGAGTCAATTTTAGTGCTTTGGCTTTTTTCAACTCCTCCTGTTCAAAAATCAATGAAAGTTGCCCAGATTACATAGCAAGGTCCGTCAATATGAAAGCGAACATGCACATTTTGTAGGACATCAATGTTGAACTCAAGTCCCAAGTCCAAAGTCTCATGAAGTTAGCAACATTGGGCACACCATGGAATTAAATAACGCTTTTAGTCGTGATTGTGCTGCTCTGATTTCACTCATTTCACCATCTTAATCAGTCCGTCCATAATCAGTAACATTCAAAGCTGGTTAACTGTCTAAAAACAAAGTGGCTGTGATACCGTTATTGTACTGCAAATTTGATACTACGAGAACCCACAACATTGTTCTCATGGTTCTTCTATGTTACCACTCTCAAAAAGTTCGATGTTCTGTCACCAGCAGCGAAAATGAGTAAAAATCAAACACTGATCTAACTCTCAGCAGCTGAGATCAGTTCCATGATTCCTCTTGAAAACAGAAAATAGAGACAAATTGCTGTTATTGTAACCATTTTATTACTTTATGACCAATTCTACATAGTTAGATTTCATTGATTCTACAAGACACACAAGAATCTTGTAGTCAACCGAAAATCTATTTCCTCATATTATATGAGATCGGCAACAACAAGAACTACTACACATACTATTTGACAGTTTCTTGATATTACTCCTAAAAGAGTTGTAATTCTTTGTTGGCCTCAGTTGGTCTCGATCGTCTTGATGAAATTCTTGATGATCCCCATCCCTTCTGGAGTTAGTACACTTTCTGGGTGGAACTGCACTCCCTGCACATCAATTCAATGTCAGATTTCTCTTATAGTCATATGAAAGATCATTGTTCATGACAACAACGTCAAAGTCGTAGAGCCAAAATGATTTGGGGTCAGCTAACATATATTGTTTTTCAAATAGTTATCATGACGGGTTAAAAAATAAAGGGTAGTTAAAATAGATAAATGAGATAATTATTGGAGAGCATCAAGTTGGGTACAGCAGAAGGAAAATGACTGATAATATTAGTACATCATAACGCAAACCCTCAGTGACTCGTGAGACAAGAAAGGCCAACAACCCAATTTAAAACTATGGATACTGGATAGTGACTAAACAGAAAAGGGAAGAAAATTAAGTGTCGACTCTTCCAGGAAATGATTATTTATGCTATACTCAAAACTGCAACAATTTGGTGGGAGTAAATGTACTCCGTAACTAATAATTTGTAAACCTTAAATAACAGTTTTCAATACTGATTGCTGATACCCAGGTCAAAACTGTAACTCTGTAAGTACCACACTACCCCCTCTTTCATTACTTTACCAATGAATCTAGTTGACATCTTGGTACAAGGAAATGTTCGGAAGAAATATTCCAGTGATACCGATATACCGTAAACAATGCACACATTACACAAGAAATTAAGCTTTATCAGGTATGCCCCAGGTGAGAAAATATCTATAGCTCTATTTTTTTAGGCTCTGGTTGGCAAAGAACCAAAGCATAGGATTATGAATATCATACCTGTAAATGTTTGTATTCTTTGTGACGAGCAGCCATGACCAGCCCATCCTCAGTCCATGCAGTGATCTCGAGTACATCAGGAAAGCCATCCCTTGAAACCACGAGGCTATGATATCTTGCAGCGGTAAAGGGGCTGAAACCATGGGTATTAATCATTAAACTCCAGGATATTTACAACAAAAGTAAATTTACAAGCACACAGTCCCGCAGCATTTTAACACTTATCAGTACATACAGCGTTATTTGAACAGTAGTACACAGAACCTTAAAAGAGAAGAATGAGAGAATGAGAGAGATTACATTTCACAATCTCACTGCAAATAAAGTGGGAAATATAAGGGGGAGAAGATTCTAATAGTCGTCATCATTGCGTATGCAAAATACTTACTTAGGTAAGCCTGAAAATAAGCCATTGCTCCCAATCTCATCGTAATACACCGGAGAGCTTTTTCCATGCATAACCCCATTTGGAGCACGCACCACATTTCCTGTACAATGCCATCAATGTTTTACAAAATTTAGCAAAAAAAAGAGGTCTTAGTTACAACTGAAAATCAAACATGGTTCCATGACACGGTATGCAATAAACAGAAGGAAACAGCAGACTTCAGCATTCACATTATTCGTTATTCAGGTAATGGAATGTCCAATTGTCCATGTCACTCAGGACTTCAAAGCAACTTCTTTTCTTTTGTTTGTGCTCATATGCAGCATTAAATCTTCAGTTTTAGGCTAAAGTTTCTCACGAGTCAGAACACTATCGCCTCAAAACACAAACAATCCCACATGCAAATAACTATGCAAGAGACGGGGTTCAATAAATACCGCCTACAACAAGTAGAGACATAACAAGATGGATATAAATTATGTATCGAATACGGACACAGAAACCGATAAATTAACTGAAGAGACTTTGGCACTTGCCTCCAAAAGCCTCTCCGATGCACTGCAGTCCCATGCAAACACCAAATATGGGGATAGTCGGGCCCAGCTCCAACACAGTAGCTAATGAGATTCCTGAATCTTGCGGTGCACCTATTAATTTAAAGAGCAGTATATGAATTCTGACTAGTTGCTATGAACAAATTATGTAAAAACTGCAGTAAAATGAACATGCATTGAATGTACGATACAAACAATCTTTGACTCGATGGAAAATGATAGATTTAAAGAATTTCGGAATAAGAAGTGTGAACTACTGCTACTCTGAAAGAGAGATGTCATCTAAAAGACATTGAGCTTTTATTTTTCCACCCCACCCACTGCAACTACTTCTACATTCATTGCATTTTATGTAATTTGCATATGCAACCAGAACAACAAGAAAATGTTAAAGGTTGACTCAAAACTATTCAGTATATATTCAGTTCTCGTCACCACAGCTCTAATCAATACATAGTTCACTAATTAGTTTTTACGAGAAAAAAGAATCAGAAATTCATGGAAATAGTGGGGTTAAAAAAGATTTTACAATTTTAGTACTTTCTTGAATTACTAATATATTGATTACTTTCTTAATCATACTTCCCTTCTTTTTTAATTTTTCATTGTTTACCCTACTTTTGACATTTTTAGATCATAATTCATGTTAGTTGACCCTATATTTTCGGGATCTAAGGGTTGGTTGTTGATGATGTTGTCAAGGTTGTAATATCATTTTTGTGGTATGCTACTATGCTATGCATGTCACGACATGAAGTCTAGAAAATGGAAGTCATTAAAAGCAGATATGCAAAATTCAATACCTGGACCAGGAGAAATTAGGATTCCCTTTGGATTTTTCCTGTGGCGGCCAATTAAATTACGAAGTCAGGACACAATAACGCTCAATTAATGATACAAAGCATAAGTGACACTCAAATAGGCCGTAAGCCATCAAAAACAGAACTGTCTATAACCAAGGTTATCGTTCGTCACCTTTTCAAATCCTCCACAGAAATCTCATCATTCCTGTACACCTCAAAGTTTGTACCTAATTCCCCCACATACTAAAACACATAAACAACATATTATTAGGATAATAGTCAAAGAGAATTTAAAATACTTATCTTCTACAGTTCTACAACTACAGAAAAAAAGAATTCAAAGATAGCAGACAGTTGTATACTTTATCAGACAGTTGTATACTTTATTTTTCGAAGGCACATCATGCAAGTGTCATGACTTGATAACGGTTCCAAGACAATCTTAAATTTAAAATCATCTTCAAATCTCAACACAGAAGGTCAAATAATCAAACGCAAGCTCTTCCAATTAGAAAACATGAATACAAGTCAAAATACATGGCGGAATTCACACAATACCATTTAAAATGAAGCTGGGAATAAATAATTTGTAAAGAAGAAAAATATTTTGACAGCTGACAGAGCGAACATGACTGGAGAAAAAGGAATTCTCCTAAACTAGAAGAGAAAAATAATTTTTTACACATCACCACAACTATGCAAAATTCAGGATACATAACTTCTACAAATGTTGGTGAGATGGATAAGTACCTAAGACATTACGCAGTACCAATTCGATATTTCAAGTTGACATTTGTAAAAGCGCATTGTTTCATTCTAAACAATTAATAGTGGGAACCAGGAAATAGCAAACAAGCCTTGATTTTATTGAGAGAAGATCAGTAATGCTGTAATGCTACAAAGATGCTATTGAAACGGAAAGACGGTAGGAAAAGATAAAGAGATCTTATTGGGTTCTCAGCAAGGTAAAATAATGAAAGAAAGAACTAAAGTTTGCGGTTGCCAATCACTGCTAGTTTAAAAAGAGCTAAGAACATTAAATTATTTTCCCGCAGTAGCAAAATAAACGACGCGTGTTGCTGAACAAGTGGAACAACATATCCGACAAAATCGATTGTGAATTTCCATGTTTTTTTTGTCACAAACACTTTATGAAGAGGATCTTTTAGCACGAGATTGACAGTTGCACTTGACATTCTTGTGGCTGCGATATTTTCTACAATTATATCCTAGGAGAACCTTCAACCGGTTACAACAATCTCTCAATAAATATAATGCTGTTAGACAAGGTTGACAAGTGCATTTGGCACAAGAGTGGGATTTACAACTTTCCGAAAAACTAATTGTATCACGTAAAACTTTCTCGCTTCTAGACTCTTTTCCGTTAAACATACACCATAACAGGTTAACTTCATTTATTATTTCAATTATAAGATACATTTGACAGCTTCCGATTTTTTTTGTCGCTTCTCGAGTGTATTCAATCAAACACCAAAGCAGACTATCCATCCTCACTCATTCCAATTTATATGCGCCACGACAAAACAAACATCACCTTCCCAAGTTCCAAACTTCCAACCTTCAGCAATTAATGGCACAACCCATCACAAATGATTCAACAACATTCTCATCTTCCTATTTAAATCCTTCCAGAATTATTTCTTAGGCGCGTTTTCCCATCCGTCTATCTCCTTTACCCACCCAAACCCCAGAAAATGTCAACTGATACCTTTACCAATTCAGTTCCTAAGCTATTTCGCAAGCAGGAAAAGCCTTATTCCAAATCATGTCTCCTAATTGTTGAACTTTTTGTTTTTGGGTGAAATGAGGCGTAAGGGCAGTACAATTAGAAAACGGAGGGAGATCTGAACATGCGACTTACAGTCCGCAAACTCTCCCTCTCTAGCAGACTACTAAAAACCAATTAGGCTTTCGCCCGATTCTTCACAGTAAAATGTAACCTACATCACTTCCCACAGTTTGAATGACCCTTCTGTTAGATGTGTGTGTGCACCAACCACAGAAGCAGCAGAACTAGTACAGCAATAAAATAGTAAACAATCAAAAGCTCAGATACACAAATGCTGCAGACCAAAATAACCCAACAACTAATTCACATCACAGGTTCACAAAAACTCGATTTAATTCAGTTCAATTGATTCTCAAAATTCCCAATTACCCGTCATCAAGATTCAAGCACAAATTCCAACCAAAAAAAAAACTCCTTCCAGAATCAGACATGCATTTGAAGCTATCAAAGTTATCAAATACACGCTCCGTTCCAATCATTTGTTTATCTTTGATTAAAACACGGCTTACAAAGAATAAAAAACGTAAACAAATGACTGAGACGAACCGAGTACCCAACAATTTGCTCTGATTCACCAATCTTTATATATAAAAAAAAAACCAACATTTTAAACAACCAACAAAATTAATCAAAGAAATCAATTAAAAAAATAAAGGGATTACAGAAATAACCTGACAAAGATTGTAAGTGAAGCTATCATAGTTGTCAATAACAATGAAAGGCCGAGAATCAACAGCTTTAGAACTCTCAGAAACAGCCTTCAAAGCAAAACCCTTACCAAAAGACTCAATCTTTGATGGAAATTTGAGAGAAGTGGGCTGTGAATGATGAATTTGTTTGATTAAAGAAGGGGTTTTGATAGGAGAAGTAGAAATGCAAGAAATGCAATCTGGGTTAGCAAGGGATTGCATGATTGATGATGAAATTGTTGAGAAAAGAGGGAAGAAATTGAAGAAATTTATTACAAAAGTTGAGAAGTTTGAATGCAAATGGTTGAAGGAGTGACAAATGTGAGTGTGTATTTAAATGAAAGAAAGGAAACAGATTGGAAGCAGCCAAGTATGGAAGGAAGTCAAGACATGAAGGCGCTGCTGAAATTTGGTGTTCTTTTACGGTTAGGATCTCCCACATTTCTGGCACTTCTTCTCACTACTTACCCCCCAATTGCCACCGTTGCCAGAATCCCGATTTCGATCTTAAATATTCGTTGCAAGTAATTGAGATGTTTTTCTTCATAAATTCTTATTTAGCCAGTATTATCAAATCATAAAACAAGTTGCCTAGAAAATGCTGACCTGTTTTAAGATTTAAGACGAATAGTGCGTCGTCTAATAGTACGTCTTAAGCAAGACTTACTGATTTTCTTTATATAACTTGATATTATGAGTTATGACTTGCAAAGTTGCAATCCAATTCTATTTTATGGCAAAAATATTTTTTTTTCCTTGTTGACTTGTTGTATTAAGCAACTCATGCAAATTGTATAACAAAAAAACGTAGCACAAATTTATCCATTTTCAATAAAATGATAATGAAACGTAATTTTTTCGGTATCAAATGAGGGTAAGCTTGTACAATATAGGGACATCGGGATTTGAACTCGTGACCTATTGTTACGATACCTTTATTTTCAGTTTTCACCACTAAGTTAAGACCTTTTCGGTAAAAATATATTATGCCTTATGGAAACGTAATTTTCTTCTCCTCAACAATTAGATTGTGACGCGTAATCTTTTACTTAAAAATAACTCTCTTTTTTTGTAACACTAAAGATATACTCCGTAATATTTAAAAACCAACTCTTTGTTTTGTTGTCTTTCAAAAAATCAACACTTTTTAAAATTAAATTAAATACCTAAAGATTTGTAGTAAAATTATTTATGTTGGTCGTGTTTTTTCTATAGCAATCTTTGTTATATTCTTGTATTTTTTTGTTGTTGTTGTAAAGGGAGGTGACATGGCGC
>JAYMSF010000880.1:0-13616 GCA_036897335.1 Silene vulgaris | reverse complement strand
GTTGATCCATATGATGTCTTGATCATATGGGGAGCAGATTGTTTACAGGTTGTATGGATAGCATGTTGGTGACGGGACGAGTTTCGAGACGAGCATAGACGAGTAGAGAGTATAGTAGACATGAGTTGTATTTTATTCATTTGTTTACGTTTATGTAATCATTAAACCTTTAGAATTATAATAAAATGTTCTTTTATCGAAGTTTTTGGATCACTGCCTCGGGAAACCGAGATGGTAACGCTCCGATTATCTTGGCCGGATAGTCGGGGTGTTACAGCTTCTATCAATATTAATCTGTCGTTTACCAAACAGTGTCAGTATATAGAGTAGGACTCTAAATCCTCCATAGTATGGTTTTTCATTTTTTTTTTCCAAAACCACAATCAACAGATCACACACAAAAAAGAAACATATACTTCCAATAGTCCAATGTGACTCAATGCCTCACTATTCAATGACCAATCTACCTAAATCAACCCGCCCAAAATTACTTGATCTAAATAACCTGAGCAGAATAACTCAACCCAACACTCAAACTGTTAACCCGAGCATGACCCATAAGTCATAAGTCATAACCCAACCGAACCCATATTCCTGGCCCAAATATTTATCAAGTAAATTGACCATAATTATTCATAAAAAACTTAACACAAATTGTTTAATAGGACGGTCTCATAACATAAGACCAGCCCAATAACTAAAAGCCCATTATGACAAAAATATCACATAAATAAAAATTAAATAAACCAACCCATCCCACTCTACACAAATCCCAACCTCTACCAACGTCTTTTGTTAGTTGCCCTTTTACTACACCATCATTCCACATCTCCACCAGATTCCCAGCCATTGATAGATGATATCACGTTTTTTTTTTTTTTTGGTGCAAATGAGGGGCAACCCCCAAAAAAGAAACGAAATTAATTAGCTATTACACGGGGGATAGCCACCCCAAGAATATCCTCACGTAAAATAGTACGGAGCTCACTCGGTGGATGTTCCACTAGCGATTTAGTAAAGCTTGAATCTACTCCTTGATTTGCTAGCCAATCCGCCGCCCGATTAGCTTCTTTGTAACAGTGCTTCAGCTCTACTTTCCACCCATTCTCGGAGATAAGTCTTTTGCAGTTTAGAACCAAAGGACGTAGATAATTACTTACCAACTGGTCTTCATTAACTAGCTTAACACACGGAGATGATATCACGTTAGAGTCTAGCTTCAGACGATGCTGATTACGATCTTTTCGGAACACTTTCACACAAATATTTATCTCAAAACATGAATTTCTTATTTTAAACAATTCGGTTTTCAAACTAAAATTAATAGTAATCATGTAAAATCTTTTAGATAATAAAAATTAACTTGTAACTAAAAGAAACAAAATAACAACCCGACTTTTCTTCACAATTATGGTCCTATAGGAAAGTTGCTGAAAACTTAATAATAACATATCAAAAAACAACCCCAACCCGAAATTCCCCACCCGACCAATCTAACCTAAATATTTGCAAACTCAAAGTGACCAACCCAACTTGACCCAATAAAATTAAGGATTAAGGATGTATTATCAACGAGATTCGAATTCAGATCATAAATACGAACCGGATGGACCATAGTCAAAATAGTCAAAATTCATCTAACTACATTCAACCTCATCTAATCTAAAGCAAGCCGTGGGAGTTGGGACTAATAACTCCCTTTATATTAACCCTGTGTTATATTAGTACCACCACTTGCCTTTCTTTTACCTTACCTCACCTCTCTTTTGACTCCATCCAACTAAACACACAAGAAGAACAGCAACAACAATGTCAGGGAAAGGTGCAAAGGGTTTAATTACTGGTAAATCTTCTGGTTCTAACAAAGACAAAGACAAAAAAGCCCCTATTTCTCGTTCTTCTCGTGCTGGTCTTCAGGTCTTTTCCTTTTTCTGGGTTTTTTTTTTGCTTCATTTCATCTTCTTTTGTTAGATCTACACTTGTTTATTTGTTTTTCGAAGTTTAATCTTTGTGGGTTCTTCTTGTTTTGCTTAGTTCTATCCTTTTATCTCATTTTTGTTTGTGTTTGCTTGATTAATTGTGTTGAATGTGTCATTTGGGTACTGTTAATTTTCGTCTTTGGGGTTCTTCGCAGTAGCGGAACCAGGATTTGTAGTTAGCGGGGCGTAAACGAGTAATAGAGTAAGGGAAACTAAAATAGATTGGAAATTCTAAATAGAGTTTTTCAAAATTTTCGCCGTTTCTTGGAAGTGAGCTCCTGCTAGCCTTCCCCTAGCTCCGCCACGGCTTCTTGGTTAGATTTATTTAGTTATCTTACTTTTTTGTCTGGTGAAAGTGGTATTTTATGTTGTAGAACGTTCTAAGGTGGTCTTTGCTGGAATGGTGGCTGAGGTATGTGGGTAGATTTTGGTTTGTCTCGATAATGTGGCTTTAGGGTTGTTGGAGTAATTTACTACTACAGATATTTGGGTGTTAATTACGGAGTAATCTTTGTGGGTATGAATAGTTGGTGTTTTTAAGTAAGTTAGCTGTCGAGTTGTCGATGATGTAAACTTTGTTTTTTGGATCTGTGAGTGCTTGTGGAGTTGTGTGTTCTTTGTGGATTACTGATAAATGCTGGAGAAAGTTGGAGAGTTGGTCAGAATAGGGTTATACTTAAGGGTTTGAAGATCTTGGGATTTGGTCTATCACTTGAACTATGATATTTCTTATAGATTTAAGCGTCGTCCTTATTGCTGTTTTGCCACATTAGTCGAATGAAGAAAACCCTCTTCGTCTTTTAGGGTGTGCTTTCCTTTGGGAGTTACTTTCAGAGGTGTTGTAGTGGAAAAAGATGAACTGGAAGTGGAATATCTTTTGAAAGATTTGTAGTTAGGAGAAAGCGGAGAAGTTTTTTTAGGGGTTTAGACGAGTAATAGAGTAGGGTAAACTAAAAAAGATTGGAAATTCAAATTTTTCGTTGTTTCTTGGAAGTGAGCTCCTGCTAGCCCTCCCCTAGCTCCGCCACTGTGCCTTGGTTAGATTTGTTTCACCTTTGTCTGATGGAAGTGGTAGTTTTTGTTGTTGAGGTTACGGTTTGGTTCTTCTGACATTGTTTTGTGTGAGGTAAAACATTGTTAGGTAAGCCTTCTGCTGGAATGGTGGCTAAGGTTTGTGGGTTGAGTTTGGTTCATCTGGATAATGTGGCTTTAGGGTTGTTGGAGTAAATTAGTACTAGGGATAGTTGGATGTTAACCACGGAGTATGTTATATTGAGATGTTGTTAATTAAGTTAGCTGCCGAGTTGTCGATAATGTAAACTTTTTTTTTTGGGTCTGTCAGGGCGGCGTGTTCTTTGTGGATTACTGATAACTGCTGGAGAAAGTTGGAGAGTTGGTCGGAATAGGGTTATACTTATGGGTTTAAAAATCTTGGGATTTGGTCATCACGTGACCTATGATAATTCTTATAGATTTAGGCATCTTCCTTATTGCTGTTATACTAAGTTCGCCGACTAGAGTATACCCTTTACAATGTCTTTTAGGGTGTGATTTTCTTGGGGAGTTACTGTTCCAGGATGTTATAGTGGAAAGAGATGAGCAAATTCTGAAAAAAAAAGGCTGGAAGTGGAACATCTTTTGTAGGATTTGTCGTTTTCTTGCCCAAGATTGAACTGCAAGATAGAGTTGAAGATTGTAATATTTGTGCCTCGCAATTTGCGGGAGCCCTTTGAGGCACTGGGGTAATGCTGTTGCTGACTTGCTGCGTTGTGTTCTTATATTGCTAGTTTCAGTTTTCTGTTGTAAAGATGTTTTTCATTTTGCAAATTACTTCGTTAATTGCAGTGGTATCATACTGCGGTGGTGATTGTGTTACTGGGCTTTTTCAGCAGAGGTTTTTATTAGTTTTTGAAATGACCTGTGGGCATTTGAATTATAAGAAATTAGGGATAATCTTTCTTAGTTCTATACCTAGGCAATTTGTCGCGTTCGAAGTTTGAAAATGCTTTTTCTTTGTAGCGCAGGCTTGGGCATTAGTAATAGGGTTGAATCTTTAACTGGCAAATAAAAGAGAAAAACTTGAAGAATGGAGGGGGTATTTATTTTTGTTGTTATGTTGGTTTACGTCGTGTGGTCGTGAGGTCGCATACTGGGGTTAGGTCCCCTTATTAACCTCGAATCCAAGATTTGACTGTATTTTAAAATATATATTTTTGGTCAATTTGTTTCATTTTGGACCAGTCATTCAAGGGCAGACACATTTTCGAGTCAGTCAGGTCCTATTAAGTTTTGATGGGTATGGACCCAATAGGCCCCAATCGATTCAGTTCATGATTTGGGTCCATATATGCGATTGGTCTTGGTCTTTTCTTGGTCTAATATAATATCACAATGGTTCAAATTATTTAATCTTGTAAAATCAAGTTATCTTCGTCTATCATTTTTCTTATTTGATTTGAAAAGTAATGCCTCCAATGTACTCATTTGATGAAGGTCATTAGTAAGTATTAGTGATGAAATATCAATATTACTTCTTGAAGTGGAAAAATTTACCTGTAGAGCTACCACAATATCGTGGCATTAGTTCACTTTGCCAGGTATAGTATAACATTCGCATTTTTATTTTACTAGACTCGAAGTAAAAACTAGAAAGGGACGGATCATTTTGAGATGGACCAAAAAAAAAAACAGGGACAGAATAAATGGAACGGAAAGACTAGTGTAGCCGTATAGGTAGTTGTAGGTTTGTAGCAGTAACTTTGCATTGTTTGGTTACTCAAACTGTGTGTTAACACCATCTCTCAACCGTTGCCTTGCAGTTTCCTGTGGGTCGAGTCCACCGTCTCCTGAAGACAAGAGCTCAAGCCAATGGCAGGGTGGGTGCCACAGCAGCAGTGTACACAGCAGCAATACTGGAGTATCTGACAGCAGAGGTACTGGAACTGGCAGGAAATGCGAGTAAGGATCTGAAAGTGAAGAGGATAACACCAAGGCATTTGCAGCTGGCTATCCGAGGAGACGAAGAGCTTGATACTCTCATCAAAGGAACTATCGCTGGTGGCGGTGTTATTCCTCACATCCACAAATCTCTCATCAACAAATCCTCCAAGGATTAAACATCTTTCATGCCCTGTTATCTTGTCATCTGTGTTTTAGCGAACATCGTTTAAGATTGTTGAGGAGAAGTAAATTGTTGTAATCGAGATCTTGTTTGTGTAGCTTAATTAGGGATATGATCGGATGTGCTGTTAAGTTGTGCTGTAGTAGGCGATACTTTTGTTAACTTCAGTCCATGACTTTTAAACTATTCTGTGTTCTCATGAGTTCTTCTGTTTTGGTAAAGAAACCCGCAATTTCAGTTTTTATGCTGGGACGAGTTATGAACTCTAGTCGAGAGTTCCACCACTCAATGACTTGATAATAGTTATGACACCTAAAGTAGCCTCTTCCAAAGAGCAGGTCTGAAGAAGTGAAATTATAAGGGATTCGAGAGGAAACAAAACTCACTGTTTTACAGTAACTCCGACACATCCTAGTGCGAAATTAAACTCCAAATAACAAAAGATGTAAACCCACATCTGCGAAACTATACTCGCATTTTTGCGATTCCAATATTGAAGAAGTTGCAATATCAAGCATGTTACATGGCCTTTTCAGAAGCACCACAATCTATTAGGGATTTGAGAGGAAACAAAACTCTGGTACAGTTACCCAGTCACATCCTAATGCGAAATCTACACACCAAATAACGAAAGAGGTACATCCACATCGGCAAAAGTGCAAAACTATACTCGCATTTTTGCGATTCCAATATTTTGAAGAAGTTGCAATATCAAGCATGTTTAGATGTGGTCTTTTCACAAGCACCACAATACAATTACAAACACCAAAAGTTCAGGACCCGGTACATCATTTAATGTATGTATGGAAGTGATCTTTGCTATACACCTAATCCTTTAGGGTCCAAGGACCAACCCTCTAACTTGATAAGGTCCAAAATCTGTACGATTCCTAGGCTACGCTGTGACAAAAAAGTGATCAAGAATCTCTCACGAATAAAACTCAGAAGGCCGAGCTACACTTTTGCTGCCACTTAACAGTTTCATGCTCAGGAGTTGCTTTACTTGATTCTGTGTTTCCTCTTGATTCACGCTTGAGCTTCTTCAGGCATAATTCCCTGTCTTTTGCTTGATCCTAGTTCAATCATCAAAATAAGCCAGAATCCACTAAATATTCAGGGACAGTTTTACCTTTAGTCGACTTGTATATCTTTCAGACCAACTGCATTTCTCGTTTCAAAAGTTTTTTTTTTTTTTTGATGGAATCATTTCAAAAGTTTATTGTCTAAATAGATATTTGTTCATTTGATACTAAGTTATGGTCATAGTCTTACATGACTGACATAGTGAGACTTAACCACACCACAAATTCAAACTCTATACAATATCATTCGAAACTTTAGAGAATTACAGCAAGTCAGGAAGAGGGCAACAAAAGGAATAATTTTTAGCGTACCCTTGGAAACACGTAGAGGTTGAATAGGGAGAGAAGGCAGTTTATAGGGCAGAGCATGGTGGTTTTTTGGCTTGATTTGAAGACTGTCAGAAGTTTGTGGCCGAAGGAGTAACTATATCAGAGTTTGTGGTTGCTAGAGGTGGTGGTTGTGGTGATGAATGCGGTGGTTGTAGTGATGAAGGGCATCTGGTATGCCAACAAAGGGTACGTCGGAGTAGGTCGCCAGAGTAAGCTTGTGGTAACTGTTGGTGGTGAATCAGGGTTCGTGTGTGCACCGGGGTTTGGGTGGGGGTACCAGAGGGGTGAAGTAATCTATTTAAGCGAATTAATCACGGGCTTAGTAATGGTGTTTGTTCGATCCTATAAATCAGTTCAGTTCATAAAATTGAAGTTTGGAGTTCAAAAGAACAGGCTGCAAGGCAAGGGAAAAAAGTATAGTAGAGAAGTGGAACCTCATGTAGAGTTTTGAACCAATGGTCACATCTGTTGTGAAGCAAGATCCACTCAGCTGCCAATTGACTCTCACTTGTATTCTCCTGTGCACAGTGAGATGTCGACACCGTCCTCGCCTTTTTCAAGTACATGAAACATAAGTTATTCTCACAATTTGAGACACTCACTTTCTCTCTTTATTACTCTTTAATCCAACTTACTATGTAAAGTCCAAAGTAGACTGAAAGGAGAGCTAGAAAAAATTGAAGAGCAAGTACCTTCGAAGTGCGCTTCTTCTTCTCGTAGAACTCGAGAGCCATGTGGCCAGGAAAATTGTTTGTAGGAGGTTTTACGAGATTGGTTTTAAAAGCAACAATTGGCCTGCAACATAACGAGAAAACTAGATTTAGCTCAAAGAAGTAATAATACTACTAATTAAAGGTTATACAACCAACTCAAAACAAGTTCGACGGGTAATGTAATAAGGTACACTAAAAAAGTTCGGAAAATTTTAACAAAAAATTCCGAAAATCAATGAAGAAGTTTTAACTATTAGAACAAAAAAAAGTATACTCCTAACTCAAAAAAAGTCTCTCTTAAAATAATACAAGTACTATTAAAAGTATTAACTCAACAAAATTACCCCAATGTCTCACGCAAATTTTTGCGTGCGTGTGCATGCCCTTGTGCTAGCAACACAAAAGATATATGGGAATCATTCCCATATAAGCATCACCATCCATTTATCATTCACTACCAAGACCAACACCAACCACCGGAATTTCTTGTATCAATAAACTCACCTTCCATCTCCATCTACAAGACATTTTTTATGCAACTCGGAGACGACAAAGTTTGCATCATCCATGGAGTTGAATATGACGAGCGCCTGACCTGAAAGCACTATACAAAACTTAAACGAACTAACTACATGGTATTGCATTAGCTTTTACAATCTTAAGATTTTACGATTCAAAAAGTCATCCTCCAAATACTGAATTGGATGTTGAGTAGGCAGTTCATATGATTTATCCTTCGGAATAATTAACGCAGAATCTCCCTTCAATCACATGACCCAAACTGCATACTTATGCACCTCAGGTCCAAGCCGTCCAACTAAAAGGAATCCTGAGCACATTGCACTATTGCAGACCTATGCACCTCGGGTCTTACTTATAGAAGTCCTGACTCCTGAGTACACTATTATTTCAATGGATCCAAGAGAAAGGAAGTGTGGCGCTCGAGCGAAAAATAAGCCCAATAGAAGCATGAAGAAATTCATTTACCGTGTGATGGACTGGAGAAAGATCTACAAGGTATGATTTTTGCCTCAACCTTTAACTTGAAAGCAGAAAAGATCATGTCCTGAGCAAAGCTGGGGGTTAATAACTTGAACATATGTCGTCACCAAAAAGTACCATTTTGAATTAATTCCCCTTTTACTCAATTTTGGGAGAACACGAACTATAGTGTAAAACCGTATTATGGTACAACCAGGTAAAAAGTGTCCTTTTGATTTGACGTCCTCGAAGGATGTGTCTGACGTTAAGGGTTGCGAGACTCCATCAACATATGTGCTTGGGTAGGGATGCTAACAGATTTAAGACTTACCAGGACTTGACTTGTCCGGATTCATTAGAGCCAAGGCCTAAAGACTAAGATCTCAAGGACCCGCTAGGGATCCAAATACATCTCGAGTAACATTATGTCTGGATATAGATCTTGAAACTATGGATCCGTGTCAGATATGGATCTGTATTGTGTATTTGCGTGCTACCCATGGCTATGACTTAGGCTGACAACTACCATCATATTGGCATCTCCTTTTTGTTTTAGTATGTGTCTTGGTGGGGGACCTCACATGTCAGCGAGAGTTAGAGCTACTAACAGAGTATAAGTTTGACAAGCGAGTATTCAAATTAATAAAATAGAATATTTGATCAGTTTATGGAGTTATTAGGGAAACCAAATGCTGTACCTGCACATCACTTGATGAATATGACGGATCCAGGTTAATCAAGGTGACGAGTCTTCTCCGCTCATGAGCGACCTCTATCTTTTGTTCCCATGGCTGAAATTATCACGGGAAAAGAAAATTCCATCAATAAGGCATCCACCAACAATTTTGAGACTATTTATTCAGGTTAGCAAAACCCAGACAAAAACACTCTTGAGAGTCCCAGGTACAAACCGTAACTAACGTATGATGACAAGAAATCTCAAGCAACAAGAATGACAGCCATAAATTAGACCTTGAACCAACAATTGCGAGACAAAAAATCAAAGCCTACAGCATTCTGCCTATAGTCCTATAAATTCACCCTAGACTGAAGACATCAAGTATTTAACTTGGGGGTAATTTTGAGGAAGGCAAACCACCTCGAAGGCACCACAAAAACACTATCTAGGGGCATAAGAATGCAGTAAAGACAAGTAAGCAACAGTATTTTGAATAATGCAAAGGTGAGGATTTATAATGTACTAGCTCAAACATTAATAAACTTGCAAGTTGAAACCATGGCATAAATTCTTTATTCGAGCGTTGATCTCGGATGAATAATCTCTCTGCATCTACACAACATAAATCTTTCTTGTCCGAAGATATAGCAATAACTATAAACTGCTGAAATAATAAAAGTGTCATGCAGAACAACACAACTTACCAGCTTGATAAACCATTGTTGATCCTGCACATAAACAAAACCAATTAGAGAGGTATGTTCTCTATAATAGGTTAATAGACCGCCTCTGCAGCACAGTTTTTACTTGTTAGTCAGCAAGTACCAATACCTTAACATATATGTCATAGGTCACGTCATACTAGCAACAACAACAACAAAGCCTTAAAGGTTTCCATGATAGGGGGAGTCAGAGGATCGGATGTATATAACCTTATCCTTGTTTTGAAAACACACAGAGTCTGAAACCAGTTAGCTCTGATTCAGTAAAAAAATGGCATTGAGAAACGCATAGGCTGACAAGTATTTGACAATATAACTGCATAACAGTTGTACATTTTGATATGGAACATGTAATAATGAGATACGGTAACTGGTACAACAAATTAGCATCGTTCAGATTTATAAGGCAACTAATGAGATTATGCCATTAATAAGTCTGGGTATTCCAGTTTCCAATCAAGAAACAAGAATATCCTGACTAGCACTCTAAGTTGGTTCTCTAAAAAAGGGGGCTCTAGGCTGATGATGTAGCTCAACTATCCGAAAGAAGAAAGAAACACACACTAGTATTTTCATTAATGCATATAGTTTTAACATTGAAGTACTTACATCAGCAGGCATTTTAGATCTCTCGGAGGAAGTACCACGAACCGCTTTAACTTCCTCATCACCAACTGCCCTATCCTGATACATATTTAATCTATCAGAAGGATTATTCTAAAATCTAGTCATACAATCATATAAGGAGAAAAGGATCCAATTCTTACTGAAAACTCCACCTTTGGTTCCAGAATATGTACAGTATCTGCATCTGAAAATCTCACTTTTTTACGAGGCCGAGTTTCTTCGGGACTGACAACTCTTGGGCGTTGTACATTTGCCTTGAGTTTATCTTCATCCCATTTCAGCAAGCGTTCCACTGCAAAAAGCATGACATTTTAGAAGACATTATCTTGGGACTTAGCTTCAGAAATCAACATTTTCAAATAAGAAACATCAACCTTTTATTGAATAAATTTTATCAGGTAACTTATCCGATAATCTCATGGTTCCAACATCGAAGACATGTGAAAAGAAGTAATCAGCCTTCGCAATATCTGACTTAGCTCGTGACACGTTTCTGGGATCCCTTGAAGTGCAAATCACATTGCACTTTCCAATTATTGCTTCCTGAAACGAAAAAAGAAATTATGTAAATTGATAAAGAATATAAACTAAACATCGTCTGGCAGTTCAGACTTCAACAGGTCAGGGGACATTGGCATGAACAACTTCAGTTAACACAACAAAAAGTCATCAGAGCACTATAATTCAAAGATACTAATTCAAAGATTAAAACAACGTTATTTATTTCTAGCGTACACATCCAGAAGATAGAGAAACTTACCAAAGGAATGTCGTTTGAAAGCCCCGTGCCATCGCCAGAAGCCAGAAACAACTCCTTCCAAGAAGGCCTAGCATCCCTCAAGAAGTTCGAGATATCACGGGGTCGAAAAAACCATAAAATCCTCACTTTCCTCTCCTTTTCCGTCCTCCAAATCCTTATGATTTTCCCAATATCAGTCTCTTTTGCCCCCTCACAGAACGTATATACATCGTCGAATGTTGAATACTTGACCCCCCTATATGTAAACGACCTGTACATCTTATAATCGTCATCGTCTGCAATAAGGTCTCCCCACTCAACACTTTCGACCTCTTCCTCAATATTAACCATAGCTTCCTCAATCTTAATCATTCATTGCACCCACAGATTCAGTAATGAACTGCCACAAAACAACTACTGTACAGTTAATTACTACAGGAAAACAAGCATTAAATCGAAAATCCTTCAAATTAAAAGCTACAAAAATCACTGATTCACACAATTACGCATCAATGCATGCTTACTAACAGCAAGTAAGAACAACAACATCGCGCAAGTGCCTCAATAATTCCCGCAAATAATCAATCAAAGATTTCAGCACACGAATTTCCACTCATTCCTTTCTCTGACATTCTGACAAGTTCATCTAAATAACAATTTTACAACAAAACAATCATCAAAACTTTATGAACATTATACCCCCTAAATATCGTATCTTTCAAGCATGCAAAAATCACAAAATCTTACTAACCCGCTTCGATTTTTGACCAAAAACAAACAAAATAACAAAAACCCATCTCAAAATATGATCTAAAAACATCAAAAACACAGCTTAAAACACACAAACAACACATTTACTCTGCAAAAATCATGATCAAACTCAAAATTAAAGCAACCCACTTACATTATTCACCAAAAACAAACCAAAAACAGCAAACCCATCTCAGAATATGGTCTGAAAACATCAAAAACAAGCATAAAACATGAAAACAACATACATTAGCAAACAATTTCACATATAATGTAAGAAGAACGAAAGTATAAGAAGGAAAGCGAACCTAGTTAATGGAATTATGGAAGGAGGGAGGAAATGAGAGTATTGGAGTTCGAAATTATCTTACTAAAAATGGCAAAATGTAAAGAAATGACAGAATTTGTGTTTTGGAGTGAGCGAGAAACTATGAAACCGTGTAAGTGTTTTTATGGAGAGTGTGTTAGTTGTTAATAAGAACTGTAATAATGTGAGTATTATACGGCACTATCTGAAATTAACCCCGTCAATTATCGATTATAATTATCATGTTGTATACTTGGATAGTTGTATTTACGTGCTTGTTTAAGACGGAAATGTCGTCTTAAATTTAATTGTGACCAATATGGTAGATGAGAGTATAAGGCAAAAGGGAGATGTATAGGGAATAACAAAAGGTTTGTCCTATATGTGCAAGTGGAAATATATTTAGTTCATTTCATTTTAATACGGATTATGTTATCTCAGGAGATACTAACTGTTGCGTTCGTTTTTCTTTGTCTAACAAAGCGCGCTTACAATAGAGGGAATCGAACCTGAAACATATTGTCCAGGATACCTCTGTGCGCATTATAATAAAGGGAATCGAACCTGATACATAGTGTCGAGGATATCTCTATTTTAACCACTAAATTAAGACATATTCGGTTTATTGTATTTCTAGTAATGTATTGACGTTTTTAAGAAATACTCATATATCTCTTTAAATTATAATACGTTCACAATTCATAATGTATTTACAAAATTCTAAAAGCAGAAAACTTATAACCAAATCTCGTTGATTAGTAGAAACACATGAATTTTACATGTCTATCTAAAATTAGTTGAGAAAATAAAAAGAGATTACTCATTTCTGTACATCATTCACACAATTACCCATAAACAAAAAGTAAGTTGATTATAACTGACTAGTTAAGTCAAGAACTCATTTATTAATTAACCTCTTTATGTAATTTTATAAGACGTGTTTTAATTAAAATCCGATCGAAATAATTTTAGGTGGGTGGTATAATTATGGCATTGAAGGATGTCGTTTGTGTGACCGATTATACCATGGTACGATACGTCCATACAAAATAGAAGTACTAGACGACAAAGGCTGGTTATTAACCAATGAGCATGCTCCATGATCTCCTTATTCACGGCTGCATATTGTACTTTTTTCTGAAGGAGTGAAGGACTATCCCTTTTTTGTTTTTTTCCTATATTTTTCATGTCACAGTCATACCTTTTTTATTTGGGAGTTGGGGTCGTATACTTTCATGATTGTATCATTTGTTCCAACATTATTTTGATTTTGGAGGGCCCATTAATTTATGACCGATTGATAAATGTTGCTCACTTGCTAGTTGCTAGTTGCTAGTTGCTAGAGTGAGACACCGGGCCGGTCTGAGTGAGCGGCTCAAAATCGCCCGGTTGAGAGAGAGAGAGGTGGGTTAGATCGGGTAGGCTTGAGCTGGCTAGCATGGGATGTTGTGCTGGACCAGGCTAACAAACTGGATCAAAAGTTTGTGCGCTAGACTGGCAACATGGGGCCTAACAACTACTCCCTCCGATCCAGACCAATGGTAACACTTACCTAAAATGGATGAACCACACCAATGGTAACATAC
>JAYMSF010000879.1:0-13617 GCA_036897335.1 Silene vulgaris | reverse complement strand
GAGCAAGTGGGGAGGGCAAGTGGGGGAGGGGGTGTGAGAGGTCTTCAGCTGAAGACGGTCTTCAGCAAGACGGATTGGCACCTGCATGGCAGTCTTTCTCGTTCAGTCGCTCACTATAGTTCCTGAAGTTGCAAAAGCCAACATCGTCCATGAATATTTTCTCTGTACATCGGTAGAATGAACATTAATAAAAAAAAGGTAGACTATATCAAAAAAAGGAGTTGGATATCTCGGGTTTAAACATGAAAAAGGCATGTCGTCGTATGCAAAACTAAGAGGGTGAGAGCTCGACAATGTCAATGATTGTAGGGGTCCTAGGTGAAAGCTAAATACAGTCACCACACAGCCACACTTGTTTTCACTGAAATACGTGACAACTTTCGCTACTGATCGAGTACTGTACCATAACAAAATATTTGATGGTCACTCTGTTAAACATTGTGTGAAGGGAGCCAGTAGGTCATTTCTGATGTTGACGGGTAACGGGTTTCTACGAATTCTGAGTAGGTAATGAGTGTCGTCCCTGTCGACAATTGATTAACATTCAATAAAAGGACAAGTAATTAAAGTGAAGTGTACCTTTGTTAAGTTTTAAGATGCTATGAAACCTCCACATGGTTTCCAAGAAGGGGCACATTCTCGGTCGTAGATTGGATGCCGGCTAACTGATAGCTATGATCAGTCTTGTCTTCTTTAGCCTTTCCCCACATCACAGAATAGAATCCCACAACAATTATTATCACCCCAAGCAAACTGCGCAACACCATACGAAAGCTCACAAACTGAATATTTACTGCCAATAAATACTCATCACAAAAAGACTATTTCCGGATTTTGATAATTGCATTGATTCAGAACTACTTTGCAATGCTAGAACCAGACACTAGTGAACTATTATTTTGCTACATTACATTATATTCCGAAGCCAAAGAATAGCGAGTCTTTGGATCCGTTGTTCTGATTAAGTCACTAAATGTATGTGTTGAAAATAGATGATCCATATATAGGAAGGAAAAAGAGGAGTACCTTCCAAGATACAATGTATCCCCAAAGAAAAGAACACCTGCAATTGCAGCTATGGCAACCCCAAGCGGCTTGAACATGCAAACAAAAACGGGCCCCTTTCGGCGCAGGCACCATGCAGTAAGGCCGACCTGGACTGCAGAACCAAACACTGCCTGCAAAGATAAACCATCTCCTCATGCCTCGAGATTAACGGGAGCACCATAAACACACAGGTAGATGAATCCAAAACTTACAACTTCAAAGAGAACTAATTCTGATCTTATGGCAATTTGGTCACTTAGGTTTAGATAGGTTTCCAGCCAGGCTGAGGCGGGTTTAGGTTTAGTCGGATCAATATCACATTATCACCCTCCTGGTCATATATTTGTGGTACTGGTTATTAATCGTTTATATATGTGATTGATTGACTTACGGAGTACAAAATTGCTAGAAGCCTCAACATGGGCTTTAAGCTCCAAGCATTTAAATCTCTTTCCACAATCAATGTGAATACTCCTGATTGGATTGCGACAAAGAAACAGTAAAAGAAGACAACAATCAGCTCCGCTGGGTACTTTGCATAAATCACTGCCTGAGAGTAAAAAGCAACAATAATCAATAAGAGTTGAGCTCGTCATAAGTTGCGAAAGTTCAGAAGGCTAGTTTAAGCTCACCTGAATAATAACCCAGCTTGCTGCCATCACACAATCAATAGCAAGAAAGAAACCACCAATAATCCACTTTGATTTTGACTGCTCTCCAAGTAGATTATGCTGATACAAATTCAATGTTGCAGGCACAGCGAGCAGCGGTGGACCTTCATAAAGAGTCGCAACAAATGCTCCAGCAATAGATACCACGGTTCCAAACAATTTAAACTGAAATGTTAATGTTTTCCAATCTGCTTTTTCCATCCTGTAAGTAAACGCGAAGCACATATGACACGCATCAATTCTGCAGGCCACACTTTTCCCCTACGATACTGCATTACTCCGGTTTGGAAATGAACCGGTATTACCCCCTTTTCCAACCTCCCAACATTAGTCTACTACCAGTAAGGCACTTACTACTTTCATCGTCTTAGTATTTGTATCGAGCTTTATTACCCCAGTACCAATTACCTCATAAGTAAGCTCCAGACCAGAAAGCAATTGTCAGAAAACAGAAAACAGAAAGCAAAAGCCTGTACCTGAATATGATTGCAAGCAAAAAAGTAAGTCCAGGAACAAGGTTCAACATTGCCGACGCAAGAGTAGGAGAGCTGTAATCAATCCCAGCATACCCAAATAACTGAGCCAAACATCTTGCAGACAAAAAATTGAAAACCATATAAAGAGCAACAAATAATTAATCAAATCTCAAAAGCTTACTGAAAAAAAACACAGCCTTAAGTTTTCATCATAGATCATCCGAAAACAGTCACTTTGTGTTCAACACAAAGGTAAGACTACATACATTTGACCCTATCTCCTACCATGAGCGGGGATGCCCTTACAGGTACTGTTGCGGAAGGATACAAGGAAAAACACAACCTCAGTTATCTACCATCTCTTCTCTAGTGCATTGAACAAAACTCTACATTTATGCATAAAACCCCACAAAGATAATCACCAAAGTTGAGCATAATCTAATCTAACTCAAAATATACTCCTGCTATCCCAATTTTATCGCCCGCCTCCTCTAAGTTATCCCAAATTATTGTCTCTAGATTTAACTACCATCATTTAAACCACAATAACACCGTCTCCGTTCTCTTTAACTTAAGGGGTAAAGTTGGAATTTTATCACTTTTTGGCAAGTCATCCAAAAGCCGGAAAGAAGACAATAAAACTGGAATGAAGGGAGTCTAAAATTGAGGGAAACCCATGATAAATTAGATAAAAGGGTATCAGAAAAACAGTATTAACATACCCAGTAAGAGCAAGCAGGAAGAACCACCCAAGAAGAGAGAAAGTGAGAGGAGGACGAGATACTGATCTGCAGAAAGAACAACAATCCACATAAAAAGTCATGAGAAATATTCCAATAGCTCATCATCATCGTAAACAACGACATTACCCCAGTGCCTCAAAGGGTCCCACAAATTGTGAGGTTTCGAATGACCCAAAATGAAAATTGCATCGAAAGACGGGTACTTTACAATAAAAAGAAGCACAGTCATGAAATTAAACTCCAAATTTAGAAGTAAAGAATTGAAGAAAGAAAGGAACCTGTGGAAGAATAATGAGAAAGGGAGGAGGATTAAGGAGGCAAGAGCATTGGAATAAGTGACAAACACAAAGTGAGACATACCAGTTAATGTAAAAGCTTGTTTGCTAATTAACAACAATCCAACTTGGCAACATTCTGCCATTATCATTCCTATGTATGGAGCTGCCTCACTCTCCATTTTTTTTTTTTATGATCTGCAATGTTTTTTTTGTTCTAAATATCTTGAGTGATGGTGATGACTAATGAAATGATCCAAGTCAATGAATGCTAATGTTTGTTGAGGTACAAAGGAAATTATGTTTGTGGTTCTTATGATTCGGAAATCGGATCCGACTTGTCATCCGATTATCATTTATTCGTCTTATGAAATGAACGGGTTTTGCCATAATTTTACATAGAACGGTCTTACAAGAAACTAAATGTATTAGGCTGATATGTCAATATTAATTAACAAAACCTGTACGAAATCTCGAAGAAAGGACGGATTGATGGGCATATTAAGTAGGTTAACTTTGAATTATGTATTAGATATATCACTATCAATCCCAACAACTTCAATTAATTCCGTCACGTTACCTCAAGAATTTGTTTCTAGCGCAACGTAATACTCGATTCAAATCCGTTGAACTGTCACGCGGCTTAATACAATTCAAACTCATAGAGCACTGATCTTACATTCTCCGAGTTAGCAGCCATATGAGACGGTCTTACACGTGGAAAATACATGTCGGCCATATAATAAGCGCTCGGTGCAAAATATACATGTATTTGAGTTGTGTCTCGTGTGTTAACCGTCTCTTATGAGCATATTGATTGAAGTTTAACTTATGTCTTCAGAAAGTTGAGAGTTCTACACATCAATGTTTTGGTTTTGTAGAAGAGGGACTTGATGAGGAGAGGTATCTTCTTCTGAGCTAGTCCTATATAACACTGCAGATTCAACACCTTCTTTTGTCATCTCTTCTTCGGCTTTCCCTTTCATGACCGTGTAGAATCCAACTCCTATGATTGTTCCTCCGATAACACTGCATATGAACCAGTACACATCATTGCATAAAGTGGCGGACCTAAAAAATTGAGGGTTGGGGATGAAACTGATATTTGTGGAGTTCGATTGTTCGAGGCCAAAACTCTATGAAGTACTGAATTGTTACAATGTGGGAAAAAAAAACCCATTCAAATTATGGCTGAGAAAGGCGTTAAATTCACGTGTCAAACAATTAAACTCAACACTGCTGAAGCGACAATCTCATGCTGTTAGTTGAACAATCCACAAAGATGACAGAAATGCAATAAAGGATTAGGGAAGACAATATTATATACCTTCCAAGATGCAAAACATCCCTGAGGAAAGATACTCCCATGATCACCGCAATTACCATCTGAAGTGGCTTAAACATGGCCACAAACAGCGGTCCCTTCTCTCCGCAAGCCCATGTATGGACTATATTCGATATCCCAACTTGTAGGGCCTGATAAAAATAAACAATAAGACGTTCTTATACAAGGAAGTGTAAAACAGTCACCTGGTGTATGTTAAAACTTTTCTAAGAAAGACCATGTAAATATGATAAGTTTTACTGATCTTCCCCATTATATTCCGAGATGATTGCTGAAAAGAAAACAACTAAATATGATGCAATATATGACAGATGAATGATAAAGATGGAGTGCGGAAAATAAGTTGTTTGTGAATAGCTACCCCAAACAGAAGAGCGATCCACATGATTTCAATGCTTGGGGTCCAGACACTTTTGTCTTCCTCCGCTACAAAGGCCACAAGTCCGGCTACTAAGGTTTCAAAGAAGAAGCTGATCAGCGTTATCAGCACCTCTGAACGAAAGTCCCTTACTATCCATGTCTGAAACAACACGACAATTAACAATACTCTCTAATTTATAAAAATCAAGAACCACCAACTTGACGGAAACTCATTTGAATTTAACTGAATCATAGTGAAGAAGTTAAACAAAAACATATCCATATAATCAATTGAAGTAAATAGCTGAAAAAGGAAAGGTTATGTTTTATGTAACATTTAAAACTTAAGCCCACAGACACAAAAAATGCTAGCCTATTGTAAAAGATGAAATTAGTGCAGATTATGACCTTGATGATAAAAGAAACTGAAAGACATATGCAACTAGCAAAAAGGAAGAGTCCTCCGAGCACCCAATTCGGCTCATTGGTTCCTTGAAGCAAAGATAGAAACAATTCAGAAGGCGGAGTAGAAAATAGTATGATAGGCAATCCTTGGTAGAAAGTCACAACGAAGGCACCACTTATGGATACAAACGTTCCCACAAGTTTAAGCAGACTACTTTGTGCTCTTAGATTCAAGTTCTCCATCCTACAGGAGTGATTATTTCATATAAGTGGTCATCCGAAAAACTAAAAGAGCAGTTCTAACAGTAGCATATTTTGTTAACCGAGGATATGCATACTCGGCCTTCTAGAAAGTTGGTGAGAACTTTTTATGTTTTTTGGAACGAGTTTACTCAGATTGTCAATTAACTGAAAGTTCACCCTAAGGCCTAAAGAAAGAGATCATATAAGTTAAACCTATAGCAAATGTCAGGGTATAGCCTGTGGAGGAGCAAGGAAGCTTTAAATGCTTTGAGGATGGTGCTGCAAGATCGAGTTTAAGCCTTATACTCAATTTATGTAGTTTTTTTTGTTTGTTTTATATCTTAGCCTAGCTAATTTCTACAATATTTTGCTCCCGTCCCCTTCAAAATATTTGTCCCCAACCAACAATTCATGGCTTCGCCACTGGGTGTACCTAAAAAAGTATCGAGTTGAACTTTATGAACTGGCTAGTCGAAAGTGTTACCTAAATAAGATACCCATAAGGAAGGTGAGAGCAGGAGAAAGATTGTTCATAGCCGATGCAAGTGTCGGTGAGCTATAATGAATTCCAAGATACGTGAGCACAGAGTAACCAGCACTGCATCATGACACCAACAATACTATTGTTATATGGGCTAATTTAGTATGAAGATTAAGGCTTCGTAAATTAACATCCTAATGATTTCATCTAGACAACATATGCAACTCAAACTCAGAAGTTTACCAGCCACATCCAAGTAAGAACATCCGGAAAACCATAGAAAATCCAATTGACGGCACTGGAGTTTTCCTGTGCATATATCCCCACAAATTACATGAAAGCATAACCAAAGTTACAACAAAACAATTCAAATTATATGCCACAATTAGAATCAAAATTAACAAGTTCCAGTAAAAGCTGAAACAAAAAGGTACTCTTTAACTACCCATTACATAAGTCCGTCTCATAATATCTCATCATAATATGACCATCTCTTATCAAAACTGAAAACGAAAGCGAAGTAAGAAAGCAACAAGAGGGACCTGTGGAAAAGGAAAGCAGCGGGAATAAGGAAACAGAATGCAATTCCATGAATGTAAGTAGTGAAGATATAGCTGCTCAAACCCTTTGTCATGGCGACTTTGCCAATTGTATTACCAGTTATTTCCATTACTTCCACCGTCACCATTAACACTATTACTCCCACCATCTTTATCTCCCACATTTTTCTTCCTTACACTCTTACAAGTTTCTATCTTTGTTATATTGACTCAAATAAAATGCAACGACGTCTTTGATAATTAATCAAGCTATCTTTATGAAGAAGTTTTTTTTAAATAATAACAATGATTAGTGAGATTAAACAAATAATACATGTCATTTGTCTAAGACATCACTAAACCAACTTTTGGGCTAAAGTGATGTGTTCATCCTTTTTGTGGGCAACATTGCTTACATTTTTCATCTAAAACATTTATTCACCTGAATATTATCACTCCCATGATTACTAAGAATGCAAGTAGATAGTGAAATAAAGCTCTGTTTTCTTTGTTTTGTTAGTCAAGTGAATGGCAGAAATGCTAATACCCTTTTTCTTTTACGGAGCATATTGTAATACGTCTTTCAGTATCTCCCAAAATATATGAGCAACTATTATGAAATGTTCACTCTTTATGAAAATATTTTCTTTTTAACTAGTTTACTGATATAAATTTCATAATTTTTCTCAAAAGTATGTCTATAAATTCAGAAAATGCAAGAAAGTTTACTTCATAGATAAAAGTTGCTCATAATATGATACAGTAGTAAGATTTGTTCTATGAAACAGAGTTTTCTCTAGAAAATAGGACAAAAAGCAGAGAATGGGGAAATTCATAGAAGGCAATATTAACTAATTCAGTTCCTTACTGTCGTTCGAGCGTATGGTTACAAAATTTCCTTCCTTATCTCACAGTCAACCTTAAGTTTTAACACGACTATCGCGACACCAAAAACTCAAACCCTGTAGCCTGTACCATGTCTCAAGCTATGCTTCAGTAGATATGCTACCTGATATACTAGATACCTTATGAGGGTTGTACCAACCCCGCAATTAATTAACATTACAGGATATCACTCTAATTTGCTTAGTATATTAATGTTCTAGTTCTACCTAATAAGGCTAGTTTGCACAATTAATATAGGTTAACACATATGCTCGAAGATCAAACTCCGTTAAAATACTGAACAAAATATTTAATTATCATTTATTACTATTACTTTATAAAAAAGTATACTGACCCCTTGCAAGATTGTGACTTTGTGAGTTAGATGAGGTTTTTGCTAATGATGGAAGATAATAGAAGACACGCTAGCAGCAGACGAATTAGACGAAAGCATGACAATACTGCAGGAGGATGAGCTCAATTTGTTAGGATATTTTCTCTCTTGCAATAAGCAAGTTGGAGTTCATTGTGTGTATAAAATCGTACAATTCTTGAACTTAAATACAATTCAGCTTTTCTCTTTAAAACAATTTCCGCTTTTTTTATTCCTCCTAATGCTCCCTCGCTGTTTTATTATGATGGAGCTTCAATACTCATCTAAAGATCGATGAATAGTAATTTGTGAATGAAAAAGGCGAACCCCATAAATTGTTTCAGAGTGTCAAACTGCATTGATTGACAACTTCTATGCAATATAAGAAGCGCAGACACTTTCGTGAACTATTTCACTGTATTACAACATATACGGAGTACTAGTTACTAAACCAGAGAATATTGAGTCTTTGTCTCCCCTGTTGCTCCGACTATATGTACGTGCAGAAAATAAATAATCCATAAATAGGAAAAAAAAGAGGAATACCTCTCAAGATATGATGTATCCCCCTAAAAAGAACACCTGCAACTGCAGCCATGACAATTCCAAGAGCCTTAAAATGCTTCCGACCCAAGCACCATGAAGTAAGAGCAACCTGGAGTGTTAAAACGAACACAGCCTGAAAAAATGAACCATATACTTATGTGTCAAAACTAATTGCAGCATTTAAAAGTGATAAAACACAGGTAAAGGAGCAATTCAATCTAAAACTAACTTAGAAGGGAACTGATTATCCTGGCTGGTTCAAACCGGATGGGGTCATATAAGGTTCGGGTTTCATCAGGCCAATATCACACTTCTGGTCATATCTTAATTGTTACTAATCTTTGACAAAATAGATACTTTGTGATGGACTTACTGAGTACAAAAATGCTAGAAGCCTCATTTTTGGGACTTAAGCTTCAAGCACTTAAGTCCCTCTGCAGTCTCCACAATCAATGTGAATACAGTCATGATGGGATAGCGATAATGAATCAGTACATGACGACAACAAACAGCTCTGCTGGTTAATTTGCAAGAACTACTGCCTGCGATAACCTGCGAATAAACAGTAACAATAGCAAAAAAGAGTGAGCTCATCAGAATAACCCAGCTTGATGCCGTCACACAATCAACAGTAAGAAAGAAACCCCCAATAAACCACTTTGACTACTCTCCGAGAAGGACATGCACTCATATGCTGATTGGAGTTTCATGTTGCCGAAACAGCTAAAAAAGGTGGACCTTAAGAAATAGTTCGAACACATATTCCAGCAATAAATAGTATCAGATTTCATAAGGGGTTTTGTATTATTGATAATTGTTCAATGAATAGTATAACTCATTATATTTATAGTAATCACTCAACCTCATTCAAACCTTAGCCCTAGTCGATCTAGCGTTCATAGTTTAGCGGCTTAAACGCTAATGTCCAGCAATACATACCAAGGTTCCGATCAATTTAGACTGAAAAGTTAATGTTTTCCGATCTACATTTTCATCGTCAAAGTACATGCAAAACACAATATGATGTGCATCATTCAAGCAGGCTATGCACCCTTCCTTTCAAAAGCTATAATGTGAGTATGTGACATTATTCTTAGCAGATCATAATTTTCTGTCACAATTCATAATACAGTATACTACAAATCCTACATAAGTTCCTACTTCACCGGGCACAAGAATTACGGAGCTCAATGTGTGACAAACAATGTAAACTGAGTAAAGACGTGGGTCGGAAATCGTAATAACCAATTAAGATAGTCCAATTATGGCCAGTTAAAACAGGAAATTAAGAAGTTATAAAATGATCAGATGAAGTAATTAACTGAATTCTATGGCTGATCACAAATTCACAATCTACTACTGTACAATCTATGTTACTTGTAAGTATAGGACACCAATTCTCGAACCCGCGACCAAAGTGAAATGTCGAAGTAACATAGATTATAATAAAATTGAAAAAAAACCCATGATAATTTATCGAAAAGGGTACTAAAAAACAGCATATCTACCCAGTAAATGCAAGTAGAAAGAGAAAGTTCTCATCTGCAAAACAATAACACACAGAATTATAATCTCAATTAGTAAACAAACAAAGTCATGAACTTTCATTAATTAATACCAATATTCCAAAACCTCAAGAAGAAATATACAAATTTCAATTGAAAAATTGAAGAAAGAACAAACCGATTAAAGAAGGTTGATACTTGATAGAGGGAGCAGGGAGGAGGATGAAGTGACATATCAGTTGCTGGTAATAGAAATTCTTGTTTACTTGTAAGTTTTGTATATGCTGTAATTTATTTCACAAATTCTCGTTTAAGACGGAGATGGGCATATACGTCTTAAATATGATATGGGTCAAATAGTTAGATGGAAAAAAAAGCAGAATGCCTTCAAATTTGTCCTTCTAACCATATGAGTTAGTATTTGACCCGTCTTAAAAAAGACCAACAATTTTATTTTGTTTTTGGATTGCCCACATCGAATGAATTCGGATTCACGTTTATATGGGTCGTAACTCGTAAAGTTCTCTCTGGTGAGATTGAGGCTTGCTGCATACTTTGGGTTTGAACTTTGAACCGAGACTTCTAGTTAAGTTAAATCAATCCCCTACCGTTGTTTTCCTCCATTTTGGTTTGTACCATTTGGTTTAGGTCGAATTCGAGCTGAGTAGGACCAAAAGGCGGCAAAACTTGAAATCTCTTATTAATAAGCCCTTACCAATTGGTCTAAACTCCAAAAGGCTCAGTGTATAAACTTAAAATGTTCTCCAAAAAATTTGAAGTGACTGAGGCTATCATGTTGTCTAATCAGATCAGAAAAATGTCACCCCCTCCACTCTATGCTGACCCTGGCCGCGGCTGCCTTTATAGTAAGCCTGGCTCACCGCATTCACAACCCGTCTTCCCTGCCAGCAATATCCGAACAAAACAGATTCAAACTTCTTCAAGAATAGTTTCCAGTGCAAAATGAAATTGCATCATTCTCTCTGGGTTATGGTCTAAAAATGATGAAATAGATCCCCCTTGCCAATCAATATAAAACTGTACTGTACTGTACATATGATCATGGTAAATCATCGTGAATACTTGTATGGGACGGTTTTACAAATTACTACCACGTAATTATATGTGAGGCACTGAGGCCGTTTGGCGTCTCATATGTACAAGATTCATTGAAATTTAATGCAGGCCTCAGAGAGTTTCTATACATCAGTATTTCGATTTTGCAGAAGAGGGACTTCATAAGGCGATGCGTCTTCTTCGGAGTTATGTACCACTGCATATTCGTTGTCGGTCTCGCCGCCACCACCTTTTTTCATCTCTTCTTCAGCTTTCCCTTTCATTACTGTGTAGAATCCAATTCCTATGATTGTTCCGCCAATAACACTGCACATGAACCATTACAAAACCGCCAATAAAATTCACCTCATAGACATTCTCAATTCTCATGTAGCTAAGTTAACGAAAGAACTGCAACAAAAAAATGGAGGAACACAGAAGATTATATCAGTTACCTTCCAAGATGTAAAACATCTCTTAGGAAAGATACACCCAAGATCACCGCGAATATCATTTGAAGTGGCTTGAACATGGCTACAAACAGCGGCCCCTTCTTTCCGCAGGCCCATGTTTGGACTGTGTTTACTATACCAACTTGGAAGCCCTGATAAAATTAAACATTAAACAACTAACTAAGAACAACCGCCCACAAAAAAAGCGGGTACGAACAGGCAAGATATTTTAAGAAAAACACAAAGGTTCGGCCCAGTAACTTGTCCCATTTCCCCGCCAAGACTGCATTTGATCACATCTAATCGAACTTGTGTTAGATGAAAGTGGTTTGGTGAATTGTTACCCCATATAGAAGAGCAATCCATATAATTTCAAGCCTCGGTGTCCAAACACTCTTGTCTTCCTCTACTATAAAGGCCACAAGTCCAGCTAATAAGGTTTCGAAGAAGAAGCTTATCAGCGTTATCAGCACGTCTGAGCGGAATTCCCTTGCTATCCATGTCTAAGGAACAACAAATTATTTAGTGCTCTAAATAATGAACTGCGGGAAGATGAAAAATATACGCAGTCCTCCAAGCAAAAGTATGAAATAAAGGAAATAATGACCTTGAGAATTAAGAAAATTGAAAAAAAGATGCAACTAGAGAAAAGCAAGAATCCTCCAAGCACCCAATTCGGCTCAGCAGTTCCTCGAAGAAATGAGAGAAATAATTCAGAAGGCGGAGTAGAAAATAATTTGATAGGCAATCCTTGGTAGAAAGTCACAATGAAGGCGCCACTTATTGAGACGAACGTTCCCACAAGTTTAAGCAGACTACTCCGTATTCTGAGATTCAAGTTCTCCATTCTACAAGAGTGATTATTTCATATAAGAAGGCGTACTTTAAAATGAATTGAACTGAACGGCGCTAAAATGAGCTAATAAGTCGAGAGACTAACCTAAAAAGAATACCCATTAGAAAGGTCAGAGCAGGCGAAAGATTGTTCATAGCTGAAGCAAGTGTTGGTGAGCTGTACCGAATTCCAGCAAACGAGAGCATGGAACAACCACCGCTGCATCATAGCACCAACAAAGATGTATTAGTTTTTTTGGTGTAAAGAGAGGCACAAGGGCGATTTTGATGCTAAAGGGATTTGTGACCCCAGAACCCACGACTCTACCAATTAGTGTCCTCGAATGAAAGCGGTCTAAAGATGCACATTTCAAGTTGGTACAAAAATTGTTAGAACATGCAAACTCTGTCGGGGGGCAACACCCAAACAGAGGACAGATGTTCCACCCAACAACATAAGAGATGTTTCATCCTAAAACCAACTGTTAATCGGAAGAGTAGTCCCCTTAATTATAAACTAGTACAATTTCTCTTTCTCCAACAATGTGGGACACCTCACACATGGGTGGTTTATATTCTAACAAAAATCACATGTCACCGCAAAAACATACGAAGTATAATCAAAGATAGCAGAGAGAAATTTACCAGGCACATCCGAGTAAGAACAACCGGAAAATCATAGAAATAGTAATTGGTGGCACTGGATTGTTCCTGTACATATATACCCAGAATTAAACAAAAACATGATCAAAGTTACAAATAAACCAATTCAAACTCACAAATACAATCCAAATTAACCAATTGCTTAGCAAATTGCATGCCGTTAGAGTCTTCTGAAAGACGGTCTCATATTAAAATCCAAACCTATAAACCCATTAACCCACTACAAATAATCGAATTAAAAATTAAGTAACTTATCGTCCATAATATATCCGTTGTAACCACATAAGTAATACTAGCTCCACCTCATTACAACATAAATAAGAAGAGGTTTAATTTAAACCTACCATCCTAATCGCTAAACTAACACACTTCGCATGACATGTGACATCTTATCATACGACCGTCCTATATCATGACCAACAAAGTAATAAACCAAACAAAAAAAACAATAATTAAGTAAGTCTCCTGAAAAACCGTCTAACCTGTGGTAAAGGAAAGCAAAGGGAATAAGGAAGAAGATAGCAATTCCATGAATATAAGTAGTAAAGATATAACTACTTAAACCTTTAGCCATGGCAACTTTACCAATAGTATTACATGTAACATCCATTATTTCCATTGTCATCATTAACAATATTAATCCCACCATTTTTATCTCCCACATTTTTTTCTCTTTTTTTTTTTTTTCCTTTTTAATTTTGTTTGTTTGAATCAAATG
>JAYMSF010000878.1:0-13622 GCA_036897335.1 Silene vulgaris | reverse complement strand
ATAAAAGGGATAGCGTGTTTTTTTTTTTTTTTTTTTTTTTTTTCGAATTTGTCTTACCCGGAAGTCAGGACATTCATCATTCAGTATTTTACTTGTTCACTTTACTGATTTTGTTTCTCTTTTTTTGCTCTCTGCAGATGGACTTTTTTGACAAATACAAGGTACTTGATAATTTTTTTTTTAATAGTTTAATTAAGATGGAGTGCTCATTGAAGGACTGCACATTCTGGTTATTTCATGATGACTTAGTCCATTTTGGATAATTATTGGACATTCCTCATGTTTGCAAATTCTAGAAAATGTTGTTCACTAGTTCATCTACGACTCCACTTGGAGTGCTAGTAGGCTTTGGCAGTTTTGATGTTTTGGATTCTTATGTTTTGTAGTATGAAGTATGTATTACTAGAATTTTTTATTTCTCGTGTTGTATCTATGTTTTAATGCTTGTTGTGGTGCTGTTCTGCTCTATTTGTAGCCTTATAATGTCCGGATTTGTCTATTACTTAATACAGAGTATATGTTTATTTTACCAAAGAGAAGTGAAACCTGGATTTGCTGAAGGAGGTTGAAGATTATGAAATGCAGTTGGTTTGGTTTTTAATGTATTAAATGCTAAAACATGATTGCGTGTTTTGGGCTCAGTTGGCCACTTGGCCATCCTCATACTAAATCATCCCGTACGGCAACAAAGTTTGTTCGAAACTAAGTCGTCAAGAGTGCTTTATATTTGAAATATCTAATTCAGTAGCACAATGAGCTTGAATCCGTTCCCTAAACCAAAGCACTCACAGAACCTTACAACAGTGTGTTGTGAAGCACATTTGATAGTGAATATGATTTGGTGAACGTTCATGCAACTCTTTTTAGAAAGTAAGAGCCTTTAATTTTTTTCTGGCTTCGTTTAGGTGGTTATACTATTTTTTCTTCTTCTTTTTTGTTCCTTTTTTCTTCTTATGGCTGCTGCACAAAGTTCTATTTTTGGTCAGAAGGTTATTTTCTGTATGATATACCATTTCTGGTTTCCTAACTGCAGGTTGGTGAGCTGACTGGATTATTGACCTCTGATTTGGGTTCTGTTCAAGGCATAGTCAGTGACAATGTATCAAGGGACAGGGGTTTCAGAGCACTCTCAGAGGCAAGTTACTCTTCAATCTTCATTAAATAGGAACCAACTTTATGCTTAAGGTGTACCTTGTAGGTGGTTTCATTAACAGAGGTGGATTCATGACGTGTCCCCTGTTCCCCATGGTAATTATAGGATAGCAACAACTCTTAAGAAAAAAGGACATCTATTAACAATAGATGTAGAGAAAAAGGTTCTGGTAATAATTGAGGGGACAAATTGTAATTAATTGTAGGTTTTCACAGATCTTTGTGGACATTTTACTTTTTGATAATGTGCTGCTTTCTGGATTGCTTTTGGTCCTTATCTATGCTCAATGCTTACTTAGGATATTATATAATCATTCTGCTCAGGTTGTTGGCACTGTATGCATCCTATTTGTTCTTTCACCACAACTGGCGCCAGTATTGGGTTTGCTGATGCTTGCTGTTTCTGTCTCAGTCGGTAATTCTTTTTCTTTTTCTTTTTTCTTATTTCTTTTCTGTATACTAACGTGACCCTCCCAATCATCCAATCCTATAGTGTGATAATTGTGAAGCAACATTTCGAAAGTGTTCAGGATTTTTTGATTTGTTTTAATTCTCCCCCTGTACTGGTACTACTGTTCTTTTATCTTCTTAGAAATCCAGTTAAAAAATAAAGTTTTATCACTGTTATATATTATGTTCGACTCCATTAAAGTTTGTCCCTCGTAATGATTAGTACAAAGCAATACTTCATAATATGCGAGGCATTGTTATGTTTTCTCCATCGCTCATGTCTTGTAGTAGAGCTGGTCTGTGAACCTTCAATCATATCCCCAGTTTGTATTAGACAATGACTAACTGAATCCATGTTTCTCTCGCATGTTTTGATGTGTTCACCAGCTTATGTATCTTTTTCGTTAACAATCGTACTTAAGTGTTCATGTCATATCATACAACCCAAATTGCTAGTCATTCACTTGCATCTTAAACATTTTTTTTAAATTCATTGACAGGCTTATAAATTGTGAGATCCTGATCCGTCTCTATCTGTTATCTCAATTTTCTAATAGCGGTGTACAAGCGATCTACAATGCCAATCTTTAAAGCTCATGGGTTAGCACAGTCGTCAATGTCCGACAGCGTATCTGAAACAGTATCTGCAATCCGCACGGTGAGAACTCAACGATATTTGTACATCATATACTTTCTTGTAAATTGTAATCTTGTTTATAGTGCCAATCGTTACCTGGGTCTTTGTCTTTTGATTTTGAAAGTGAATGCACTATTTTTGCCCATGGGGTGACGTGCACCACTCAACGTTGTTGCACTAATTGCATTCTCTTATAATACCTCAGGTGAGATCCTTCGGTGGTGAAAAGCGTCAATTGTCAGCCTTCGCCAGCCAGGTAAGCTGGTTTGTCATATCTAAAAGGTTTGCATCTCTTTGATGTAACAAAATGAATGAACGACAGTTGCACTCTGACTGTGAACTGAAGCACATTGAGCCAAATCAAAAGCAGTATTCTATTTCCGTTAACTTTTATTTCTCTGCAGCAGTAGGGTTGTTTTGTAATTTTCCCGTAAGCATAAGGCCTTAGGGCAGTAGCCCTTTTGCATTAACTGGTAGGGATCAAAAACAGCCTTTTGTTTTTGTGGGATGTTTAGTTGAGACATTTATTGTTTGAAATGCCAGATTCTTGCATATCAAGGTAGTGGCATTAAACTGGGAACATACAAATCCATCAACGAATCATTGACACGTGTTGCTGTTTATGTGTCGCTATTGACATTGTATTGCCTTGGAGGGAGCAAAGTTAAAGCGGTGAGGGTTCATCAATACTCAGCATTCCTATTAAATATGACTTGATTCTCAATTTCACGCGTGCATATATGTTAACTCTCAAATTATTTTATACAGCGGGTTCTCTACTTCTTTCTCTTTTTAGATAGTGTTTAAACTCTTTTCATTTACAAGTTACAACCTCCATCCCAATTCCCAAGTCATTACCCTCACACTCCATTTGAATTTGCTGTTCGACCAGTGTGGTATTTGACCGTTAATTTCTCCAAATATGCTTAGAGATGCAGGGCACAAAGTAAAATTTCTCACCTTTGGTTTTTTATCATATTATAATTTTCAAAAAGTTGTAACTATTGTTTTTACTTTGAGAAAAATAACAGTCAAAGTCAACATCGCCTGAACACCAACTTTACACGAGGGCACTATAAATGAGATGGAGAGAGTAACTTCTACTTGTGTTGCTCATTCTTGATTTGTAACCCGTCATTTGTGTCCTTCGTTATGGATAAAGGTCTTAACGGGCATTTGATGCAAGACATCAAGAGTCAAATATGTCCCTCTTGAGTCGTACCATAATTTTCTTTTTGGTTGGAGGAGGAGGGAGAAGTAACAAATATAGTTGGAGTAAATTGGGATGCTCAGTTGTGAAGACTTTTGTAAAGAACTAACCATTAGAATTATCGTTGATAAGATAAATGATCAAAAACAAAGACAAAAGAAGGTAAAAACTAGCTTCACAGTACAGAGATAATTCCAAAGTTCTAACAACAGAATTGTTAAAAAATATGATGACTAAGAGTAATATTTTAATAAGCAAGTGCATTAGATCTGGATTTATGATAAAGTAGTAACAGGTAGATAATGTCTTTTGGAAGTAACCTCTATCCTAGTTAATGACAAGACCATATGCATACTTGTTTCCAGCCTCCTTATGAGTTCCTTGTACTTGCATTTTGTTTCAGATGAATGTTTCTAACTTACTGTTTCATGAAATCTGCAGGGTGAACTTGCTGTTGGAACTGTGGTTTCTTTTATAGGATACACTTTTACCCTCACTTTTGCTGTGAGTTCCATTATTAAGTACTAATAAGTTGTTACTATGATTTTAACACTTTCATCAAATAGTTTCTTATGAGCCATTCATTATTTTATGATATGCAGGTTCAAGGCTTGGTCTATACGTTTGGAGATCTTCGTGGTGCTTTTGCTGCTATTGAGAGGATAAATTCTATACTGTCTGGCTCAGAAGTCGATGAAGCTCTTGCCTATGGTTTGCGAAAACAGATTCGACCAAAGGATGCTGAAGATGAAAAGTTTAAATTATTTACTGTCAATGGATTTGATGAGAACCATGGATCTAATCACCTGCATTACATGTCAACCTTGGGATCATCTAATGACGTGTCTAACTTAGCTTGGTCAGGTGACATTTGCATTGAAGGTAAGTCCGCATCTCCCAGTGAAAATGCTTGTTTGATTTTTTTTTTGTGAGGTAATTAGTTATAGCTTAGCACTGTGTTTAACCGGCAAAGTTTGTGAACGTTCACGTTAACATGACTGGTTGCGGGCATGCCTTATTGTAGCCCGTGTTTATGTGGGTGACACACCCCGGATGTCTCTTTAGTAATGGTCTTAAATGCTATACCAAAAAGCGACTGGTCTCGGTTACAGTCCTGTAGTGAACTGTTTGCTGAACAACAACATTTTTCTAAAGTTGACAGTGGCGCTCAATTAATCTTGTGAAGAATCATTAAAATATTCTGTTGTTCATTTCTTTGGTTGTCAGTCTTTTGTCATACTAAGGATTAGGACAACACGTTCACTGTTTAGATATAATTATGCGAGTGTACACTCCGTACTTCCCGAACTCGTATTATATTATTTAGAAATTACCCATCTACGAACCAACTTTAATTATGCCAAATGAACCGGTAATTACTCTTAAATCACCATCATGGATCTCATTTAGTACATTTGTCACTTTCTGCAGATGTGCACTTTTGTTATCCTTTGAGGCCAGATGTCGAAGTCCTTAAAGGTCTTAACCTTACATTAAAGAGTGGAACTATAACTGCACTTGTGGGCTCAAGTGGTGCAGGAAAAAGTACTATTGTCCAGTTATTGGCACGATTTTACGAGGTTCAATGTTTTTCACTTGTCAATATATTCTCCTTCATTTAAAATGGAACTCATTGTAAAATGTGATTTGTACTGCTAATGAACCATGATGTAACCAATTAACAAAATGTTGTACAGCCAACTACTGGTCGTATAACTGTTGCTGGAGAAGATGTTAGAGCATTTGATAAAGCTGAATGGGCACAAGCTGTCTCTATAGTGAATCAGGTACGAGTTATAACCTTTTTTTTAATTGCTGTAGATGGATCTGTAAAGGCTTTTTGATGTTAACGGGTTTCGGACATAAGTCATGATACCAGTAGTACCACTTTTCAATAACTTATGTGTTAAACTACTGTAACTCACAGCTGCTCATAAGTGTCACAATTGTCACACCCTTGCTTCATTTCTCCATTTCATCTTTTATTGGCCTTTGTTTGAGATTATTGTTATTCACCCACATTGGAGTCACAAGAGCCCCAATTCTTACGCTTTGGAGTGTGATTGAATAAGGAAACTGACGTACTAATTTGCTGGTGCTTATATTGCGAAGTAGCAGTCGGTGGACTATATATCCCGGAAAGTCATAGAGATGTTGGGACAATGTTGTTTGATGTTAATACAATTTGAGTCTACTGTTAAGAATCCTACTAGTATGATGAGAAATTTAGCTAGAATTCTGTGTTACCCTTGCTGAAGATGAGAATCCCTGTCTTGTGTTAACTTTGATTTTGTTTGCATTAGATAAGCCGATGAAGACGTTTGAATGACACTTCAGTTCTGTCTTATGACCATCCCTTCACAATAAATAAGATAAAAAAACTCAAAACTGTTATGCAGGATCCAGTGCTCTTTTCGGTGTCGGTTGCAGAAAACATTGCATATGGTCTCCCTGACAGTAATGTATCTAAGGATGACATCGTGAAAGCAGCAAAAGCTGCAAATGCACACGAGTTCATCATATCACTTCCGCAGGTTTGTCTCTTGTGAACATGCGAGTGAAGACACTCAACTCTGTTATTCTCGTGTTTGCTAATTCTCATATGCTTATAGGGGTATGACACTCTAGTTGGTGAGCGTGGAGGTCTACTTAGCGGGGGACAAAGGCAGGTATACATCATATCTTACAAGTTACAAGTCAATGTATTTTAGGCAGAGTTCATATAAGATGAAGAGGCTAACTTGTGATTACTGACAATTGCTGCAGAGAGTTGCTATTGCCAGGGCACTTCTGAAGAATGCTCCGATTTTGATTCTTGATGAGGTACTTGCTACTCATTTAATTCATGTTTTCTTTCTAGTAAATGACTATTTTAGCCTTTTATTCAAGCCTCATTTTCCAAATCCAAGGCCATGACTCGGTAACTAACTACACAGGTGACATCATTTGTAATAGTATCCTGCCTTTTTGTTTCGCCTCCACGGCTCCACCTCCTGGTTTCTAAGTACTTCATTTTCAAAACCATTATTTCTATATAATTTTAAAAAGCATTAGAGGTCAGAGATTTCTTTTAGCTTCAAATTTACAAACATATAGACTGCTCCAACTCAAATTGTTAGGTTGTTTGCGAACCTTGAGGAAAGTCAACTGATTATCCTTGTCTAATACAGAATATTCATCTACAATTTTCCAAATTTGGTTTTTATGGCTCCTGTTTCCCAGGAGAATAAAGGAGATAAATCATTTGTTTCCAATCTCTCTTTTGGTGGCCGCTTTCTATTGACTCTTAACTTATTTTCGGAAACAATGTTCCGTGCAGGCAACGAGCGCCTTAGACACTGTTAGTGAGCGTCTAGTACAGGATGCTTTAAACCGTCTCATGAATGGGAGAACAACATTGGTAATAGCTCATCGGTTAAGCACCGTACAAAATGCCCATCAAATCGCACTTTGCTCCGATGGCAGGATTACCGAACTTGGGACGCACTCTGAATTGTTGTCCCAAGATGGCCAATATGCTTCATTGGTTGGATCACAAAGGCTTGCTTTTGAGTGACTTTCAGGTTGCAGCATATTTCCGTGACTGCTTTCAATGTCTCTAAATCCTAGAAGACATTTTTGCAACAAGTGAGTGTTCATCGAGTCGTCTTTAACATTGTGCCTTGATTTTGTACAATGGCTTTTTTGAATTTTCGCTTTTTTTTAACTGATGGACTGTTGGTCTGTTGGATTGTAGGGATGCTACAATGCACATATAAACAAGATTAGCAGGAAACGAAAAATCTCAGATTACACCTCAATGTACAGAAGCTCAGCAACAATATGAATTGGCTTCGGATACTCATCTTTGTAGGACACGGTAAGCAAAATATAAAGCACACCTGTATACAGAACACAAAGATCCTTTCTGTGATATTTCGAATATGATTTTGTTTTTATTGTTTCAATTTATAACCTTTCACCAGATAATAATTTCCAGATAGTGCTTAGTCTGTGATTTAATATTTTTCTGTTTTTGTTCTGTGGAACAATCTTATTCACTTCGGACCCGCCCAAAAAACTGTAATGTTGATATTCTGGCCATGGCTCACAAATGGGACTCATCATATCGTTTAAACACAAAACCGCCTCTTAAAAGACTTGATGCAGTTCAGGTCAGGTTCTTGATGCGAACCTGTTATTTTGTCTGACCGATTGTGATTGAAATAAATACTCCGTATATCACAAAATAAACTGTATATGACAAATCAATACGTAGCTATAAAGTTATTTCTATACATCATTTTGTCTCCTAATCTTATTTTTCGTAGATGGTTTCTAAATTTGTATGCAAAAAAAAATAAACAGGTACTGAATATTGTTGCAATAGTGCTATTCTAAAGAGATGGTAGCATTCAAAAGAGCAAGACATTCAGTCGGAAGGCTAAGGAAAGTGTCCATTAAGATATCATTAATCGGATCCACCCTTGCCACTCCGACTAACTGGCAATCGCCATTCTTTTCCATCCTCTTTCCTCTCCCTTTTCTGATTTCTCCTTCTGATGCTTCTGATGTCAAATTCGTCGTTACTAACAATGGTGGAGCTTTATAGATTGTCCCAATAGAAAACCAGAATTTCGCCTTAAATGCAAGATCAACCTGTAAACGTATAATCAAAGTAATAAGCCAGTAACTAAGCATCTAAATAATTCAATAAAACTACGGTCTTAGAATTTATCGACTCACTACTTATTTTTAACTCTAAACTCCGCCCATATTAACTCGCCAAATCAAAAGAATTAATAACCTATTTTGATTAATATGGATTAGTCTCATGATAAGAAATTAAGAATATTAACAAAGTGGCGGAACCAGGATTTGCACTTGGAAAGAACGAAAAATTTCAGCGGCAAACGAGTAATGCTATAATGAAAACTTGAAAAAGTTCAAAATTCTCAATACCCAAGGACGCTCGCCCCCCTAACTCCACCACTGATGAGAGCGACTCATGAACTTTATGTTTAGAGTTTCGGTTGGACTGGATACAACTAGTTTCAAATCAAATACATAAAAGTTCGTAGCATTTTGTGATACATACTAACCTTGCCAGATTCCTTATAGATACTCCCCTCCAAGATTTCTGGCACAACATCAATCCTCAAAAAAGGCGGCAACGGCAACCCCAAAAACTTGGTTGTTCCACTAGTTAATGACGGAATATAAAGCTTACCCACATCAAAACTAACCCAAACAATTTCACCATTCGGGTCATCCTTGACAGACCCACTTCCACTCCCAAACCCGCCCTCGGCATTGTACTCGAAGTCAGGATACCTCGAAATACCAAGCTTGCAACCTCCCATGGTCTTAAACTTGACATCATAAGCACTTGGTTTAGTTAACTGTTCAGCTTCTTTAGTGGTTGAAGAAATGGCAATTTCTTGGGTTTCTGGCTTCGACGAAGATGATGATGATATGGCTAATATACGGGTTTTATATACTTTAGGTCGTAACGGTGGATATGAGATTGATAAAGAAGTGGGTGAGGTTTTAGTAGGAATTATGGGACATGGGTATCTTATTTTGAAGGAGTATGCCATTACTCTTCAAGGTGTGCTTACTTAGAAATTAGAATCTGATGAGAAGGTAAAGGAATATAATGATAATTTTCAGAAAATAATTTTATTTAATGGTAAAAATGTGTGGACATATTTGTTTACTATGTGTTCCACTCACTGAAAATGGGTGATACACAACAAAAGAAGAATCAACTAGAGTGCTTATTAGCTCCCTTATTCTTTATTCACGCACTCGCTTTTCAGACAGTCTTAACTTAAGACGGAAAAAATGTCCCCATTTTATTTTATGCTAAAAGTGACCATTCAATGATAAGAAGTTACTTTCTAAAGAAAATTTTCACATTTTATCGTAAAATGGTCACATTTTCTCCATCTTGAGTTTTGGCTGAATACTGGGCCTTTGTATCTAATTTCAGTCTCATTTCCGACACAGTATATAATAATTGAAAAATTAACTACCAAGGAACAAGGAGATAGGGAGAGAAATGAGCAACATGGCAGAACTGCCTGTATGACTTACTCAGAGCATCTTCAACTGCTATGAATCAACATCAGAATCGATATCCCAACCCAGATGTATAGCCAACGATGTAAATGGTAACTCTGCATGCAGCCGTAAGGCAAGTGAAGTGATTCACAAGGAAAACCAGGTGTATTACTTGTATGACTTGATAATAACACACAGCAGAACAACCCAAAATAGCGCCATCCATTCCAACTTGGCACGAAGTGCCTTCATCCGTACCCGTTTGTCAAGCCTTACAGGGCCACCCTCAGTAGGAAATATAACCAAAAATCACCAAAATAAGTTGAATAGATGTCATCATGAAATCTTATACTACAATAATAGAAGCCAAGGGTAGAAAATTACCAAAGTATGAAAAAATCCTCCAGAGTCCGAGTTTTATGTAGTTAGGGTCAAATCATAAGCAGGTTTATAACCTTCATCTATCATTTGTCTAGTTAAGATCCGTAACCAGCTCCGTACATTCCCTACCTCAGGATGCTTCTGATCCCCGACAACAAACACATGAACAAGATTTTTCAGCTCAATCCAACTACAACCTGGCTCTTTCCCTATCCTTCGAACTCTCATCAGCCTCATAATTCTTTCTGCATCATCTGGTCTCCCTAGTGCCACGTAAATTCTTGACAACAAGACATAAGCCGATGATTCTTGTGACCTGAGCTCCATTAATTTCTCTCCAGCATAAGCCCCTAGTTCGTAATGGCGATAATTTCGACATGCACCTAATAAGATTCTCCAAAGGCACATTCCATGATCAATAGTTGCTGATTCGATGAATTGTTTAGCTTCAGTCAGCCTACCGGCTCGGCTATAAGCATCAACCATGCATGCATAATGCTCTAATCCAGGTTCTAAACCAAATTCTCGAGAAATCATCCTGAAGTAATCCCACCCTCTTTCGACTAATCCCATGTGACTACATGCCGAGAGTATATTTACAAAAGTGACATTGTCGGGCTTGACACCTAACAATCTCATCTCCTCAAATAGCTCTAGAGCTTTATCACTGCAACCATTTTGAGCAAGGCCAGATATCATAACATTCCATGAAATTACATCCTTTCTGGTCATCCTCTGAAAGACCATTCTACCCTCGTCAATGCATCCACATTTTGCATACATAGATGTTAAAGCACTCCCGATTGTAACTTCCTTAGTGAGCCCGTACTTAATAGCATGGGCATGAATTTGCTTTCCTTGCTCTAAAGCAGCTAGGCTTGAACAACCTTTTAAGACACTAGCGAGAGTCAAGTCATTTGGTGAAATACCCTCTCCCTCCATTCTAGCGTACAAACTTAAAGCTTCTTCATTGTCCCCATTTTGTATGTATCCTGCTATCATTGATGTCCACAAAACGACGTCGGGTTCACGCAAACTATCAAAACCTTTCCTAGCATCAGCAACGCAGTCACTTTTTGCATACATATCTACCAGAGAAGACATGATATAAATTTGCATTCCAAATCCCATTTTTACGGCATAAGAATGTACCTGTTTCCCTTCCCTAATGGCACAAATATCACTGCAAGCATTAATCACTCCCACAAATGTAAATTCACTAGGGCTGATCCCAGAAAAGTGCATATTTGAAAACAACGCCAGAGCTCTCTTAGAGTTCCCAGCCTGAGCGAGGCCGGTGATAATCGCTGACCACATGATCGGATTCCTATCAGTAGACATCGAAAACACTTGAAGGGCATTTTCCATGCCCCTACATTTCATATACATAGTAAGAAGGGCATTTCTGACTTCTGGAATCAATATTATCCCAGATTTAACAGCAAAGCAATGAATTCCTTTTCCAGCATTTAGCAACCCCGGCGTAGTAAAGGCGCTTAGCACACTAGTTAAGAAAAATTGGTAACCCTGTTCCTCTTCACCCCGGACAATCAACTTAAATAGTCCCATAGCTTCTATAGCCATACCACATGATGCATACCCAGAAAGCAAAGTAGCCAATGACACTGAATTTCTCTCAGGCATACTATCAAACATACGACGTGCATCGGTAATGAGACCTGACTTACAATACATGTTTAGTATAGAGCTTCCAACTACCACATCTCCACAACGATCCGTCTTTATAGCCAATGAATGAACCTGTTTCCCAACCCAACCACCAGCTATTTTTGACACTGTTGTGAAAACCCCAGCAAAAGAATGGGCACTCGGAATATAATTCTCATCCCGCATTTGCTTGAATAAATCCATAACAAAAACATAAGAATTTCGTCCACCTCTCTGAGCATATGCATTGATGATGGAGCTCCAAGAAACCTCATCTTTGTCGTGAATTTCTTCAAAAGCAAGCCTAGCGTTCACTAATTGACCACATTTTGCATACAAGTTAACTATACAGTTAGCCAAATATACATTGGAGAACGAGTCAGTCTTGATGATTCTCGCGTGAAGGGCTTTTCCCTGTTGGAGGTCTTGTTCTTTAGTGAGCTTGACAAGTCCCTTAAACAGAAGTCGATGAGCACTACTCATCAACTCCACCTGGAGCTTTCAATTCGGCTTTCAACGACCGTCAGTTCTATAAATTTCTTGGCTGAGGCAAAAAATCACTTAATTACTTGTGTAAAAAATGCACATTAAGAGCATCCATTTTTCACATTGAACTCTACTAGTCTTGGCCAGCCGTCAACTTTTGGAGAGCAGGAGCGGTGAATGTATTAATCACTATTGTCAATGGTGAACACCCTGGTTTACACCCAAAGAACAAAAAAAAATTATTCCAAAAATCAAAAGTACAAGTTATATAATAACATCTACAACAACAACATTACCCAATGCCTCAATGGCTCCCACAAATTGCGGGGTAAGGGGGTCGTATGTAGGCAGCCTTACCCTCGTGTTAGCAACACAAAGAGGCTATTTCCGAATGACCCCAGTTATTATAACATCTACGGCGTAAATTTCTACCATGGTGATTTCCCAAACCACTATTCCCAAACCATAATTTCTAAAAATAAATCAAGTAATCTGAAAGCTCCCCAAATTGAATTTATAAACAAAAAAAGTACGAGTATCTTCCATAAAATAAACCCAATTAAAATTAACAGATTCCAAGTACAATAGTGTAAGTAGATGAATCATTCCAAGATTCGATCTTTATAGCTCTGGCATATGCATAAGAAACCCACATTTCAAAATTCAATATTGATTGCTGATTTGATTTTACATTAATTTGCGACTCCCATAGTCCCAATCATTTGTTTACCTTTGGTTTAAAATACTTCTTCACAAAAAATATAAAACGTAAACAAATGAATGAGACGAAAGGAATACAAATAAAAGGATGAAAAGGGTACCTAGAAATCGAAGAGAAGAGTATAGGCAATCCCTCAACAAGCTATGGAGTATAAAACTTGGTTTTCTGGATAGACTGGATTGCCAAGTTTAGACGAAAATACAACATTTTATATGTTCCCTTTGGTCCGAGGAGGGGTTTATGAGTAGGAGTCCGAGGAGCCAGGGGTTTATGGAGCAAAGTCGTAAATGATAGGCGCTATTGGGTGGTACTCAATATTAGAGACGAGTATATAGAGATGATTAAGTCTATGTTCTTTTGAATTGAAATTGTCTGAAATGAACTAAAGAGTTGAACTGAACTGAATCGAGCTGAAGTGAACTGAACTGAAATTAAGTCCAAAAGAACAGGGCCTAAGAGTGGGTTTATAGAGGATATGGATTGGACTTATGTTGAAAAACCTGGTGTTCAGAATCATGAGATATGTTGTGAACTGTGACTAGACCTAACAGACAGGTTTAAAGTCTGGTCATATGAATCGGCTTAAATACGGGTCGGTGAATATAGATCGGATTACGGTCAACATACATGTTAAAAATTGTTTCTAATACCTTTATTTTACACATTTTTAAATCGAAAAAATGTTTTACAAAAAAAGTGAACGCATATTTAGTATCAATATTTTAATCATATTCAAATTACACTAATTATATTGAAACAATTATAGAAATTAAGTTATTTAAAATTTTATTTTAATATTAGAGATTGTAAAAGGAATCCGTTTTTGAAATAATGCTTAAAAATAAAAGATTAGTCAATTTGGGTCGGATTAA
>JAYMSF010000877.1:0-13627 GCA_036897335.1 Silene vulgaris | reverse complement strand
AAACTCGTAGATTTGAGAATCAGCCACGGCAAACAAATAGAAAAAGAAGCAAATTCAATTCAAAACTGACATTCTTTCTTACGGCAAACAAATAGAAAATTATGAATTACTCCGTATGTCCTAGAGAGTCATATTAGTGAGTGTAAAACAAACACATTCTTTATGTTTGGGAATTCCCAAACGATTAACTTACGATCATACGAGACCAAAATAAACTCATAATGATCAAAAGCAAAATTAACAACATACCAGAATATGAATGGAATTTGTAAAAATTGTTTAATGAGACCGTCTCTTACCATAAGACTAGCCTATTATGTAAAGCCCAAAACAAACGGAGAAACTAATTTGGTAACCGTCAAACTACAATATGCATTCCACATTTCCACCCCACTCAAACTCTCTACCTACCTCTCCTCTGCCCTCTAATACCTGCCTCGAAGCCCGCCACCAACAAACGACGCCCACAATTGCAGCCTCAGACCGCCAGACATCCACTGCACAACTCACGCAATTCCTCCACACAAATATTCACCTCGGAGCCATTTATTTGTTGCTTGAAACATTCAGATATCAAATTAAATTTGGTAGTCATTAATTTAAAACCACAGTATTTGACAAGAAAAATTAAGCTAAACTTGTGTATTGAAAACAAACTTGTGCAAAACCTCGAGTTTTCAAAACTAATACTTGAGTTTGACAGTTAAAACTTTCAGATGTTTAACAAGGTTTTAAGTTAATTTTAACCCCATAATTATAAACTTCAAACTCAAAAGTTTTTAATATAAAAGCACGAGTATTTAAGCTAAAACAATTAATCAAACCATAATTAATTATCAACTTAAAACTCAAAGTTTCCAATATAAAATCATGAGTTAAAACAATTAATCAAAGCTTAGAACTATGAACTTTCAATCAAATTAAATCAAATAACCAAAGCTTGGAATTTCAATTGTGAAATCTGAAAGTTTCAAGATCAAATTCCAAACCTGGGTAATCGATTATCAGCATTCTTCATCTATATATTGATTGGTGATTGGCGGAATGAGATAAAGGACACAAGAATGGTGATGAGAACGACAATAGCGAGCTGGTGAGGATGTGAATTGGAAACGCGGTGGGGTAGATGACGGACTGACGGTGGTTGGAGAGGCGGTGGAGTTGGTGGCGTTGGGTAAGGGCGTTTACTGCAGAAGGGGTAGGGAAGATCGCAGTGATGAGGATCGGATTTTAGTTACGGTTGTGGTAGTCGATAGAGAAGATGGCAATGTTTCTGCGTAACTGCGTTTGTTTAATAGTTGAGTAGTTCTTTTATTGGGCTATTCTTTCCTATTGGGCCCGTCCTATACTATAGGACGGTCCTATGGGAGAGTTACTGTATCACAAATTCAGAAGATAATATTTATAGCCTATAGGGTTCAAATGCGGGCTTGGGCCGGTTATGAGCCGCGCTCACGTTTAAATTTTGGCCACAAACAAACGGAATAGAGGGTTTGGGACGGGTTAGTGGGTTGGGCCTTTGTAATTTTCTTAAAAAGCTTTGTTTGTACCCGGTTAGTTAGTGGACGGGATGGGCCGAACGACCCATGAACAGCTCTAACATCTCCCTAAAATTTACAACAGTAACTCTCCTATAGGACCGTCTTATAGCATAGACCTGACAAAATTGACCCGACCTGAATGACCGGGCCCGAACGGATACTCGAACTGTTAGGATACAAACTCATGTCCCATGTAGGTTGTAGAATAAAGATAGAAGATCATTTTTATAAGTGTCTACAAAATATTATAGTACGAGGACTTTTGGGAAGGAGTCGAAGATTAAATCCGTGAGGGCTTGGCCCAAAGCGGAAAATATCGTACTATTATGGATGATGGATACAGATGCAGCAGAGGCAACACGAGGCATTCACACTTCCGCACAACACGAGCTTAAGGCCCGAACTTGATCTGAACCCGAATAACCCGACTCGAATGTTTATTGTTGCAAACTAATTATTATCCACGAATAATTTATTGACCCAAAACCGAAATATCCCGATCCAAAACCTTCCGACCCAAAATAACCCAACCCAATCAACCCGTTTGTCAAGTCTAACCATATTCCTTTTTCAAAAAGGAAAAAGATAAAGAAAAGAATAAAAAAAATCGAAGTCAAGAGTCAAGACTCCCATCTTCTATCTACACCTTCCCACACACTTCTCAGTTCTCATCTACAATCTAACCTGTTGTCGAAAAATCTACAATCTAACCCACCATCCCAAGATGTCTCCTCCACCGCTCCTCCTCCTCCTCTCCGTCCTCCTAACCCTAACCCTCCTAACCACCCGAACCACCCAAACCTCAACCACAGACCTAATCGAAGACCTCATCCACCTCCGATCCGAATCCCGATCCGGTGTAATCCACCTAACCGACCACCTCCTTACCCGAATCACCACCATCCCAACCCCACGCCCCTTCTCCTTCGTCATCTTCTTCGACGCACAAAACCTCCACTCCAAATCCGAACTTCAACTCCCGACCCTCCTCTCCGAATTCTCCCTCGTCTCCTCTTCTTTCCTAACCAACACCAAAAACGACGACGTTTCATCATCCGACCCTAAACTCTTCTTCTTCCAACTCGAGTTCCAGCACTCCCAACGCTCGTTCTCCCGGTTCGGGGTAAACTCCTTGCCTCACATCCGGCTCGTGCTCCCTCACGTGACTGATTTGGAGAAATCGGATAAGATGGACCAGGGCGATTTCTCCCGACTCGCTGAGTCAATGTCTGATTTTGTCGAGTCAAGGACGAAGGTATCTGTGGGTCCGATTCACCGTCCCCCGTTCCTTTCCCCCGCGAAGATCGCGATTATTCTCGCGATCCTCGCGGTGTGGACCCCGTTTGCGGTGAAACGGTTTCTTCAAGGGAATACATTGTTACATGATTATAAGATTTGGATGTTTGGTGCGACTTTTGTGTATTTTTTCAGCGTTTCGGGTACAATGCATAATATAATTAGGAAAATGCCCATGTTTATTACGGATAGGAATGATCCGAGTAAGTTGGTGTTCTTTTACCAGGGGTCTGGTATGCAGTTGGGTGCTGAGGGTTTTGCGGTCGGGTTTTTGTATACGGTTGTTGGGGTTTTGCTCGGGTTTGTGACTCATGGGGTTGTTAAGATTAGGAGTTTGAAGACGCAGAGGTTTTTGATGGTTTTCGCGTTGATTGTGTCGTTTTGGGCTGTTAAGAAGGTTGTTGATCTTGACAATTGGAAGACTGGGTATGGTATTCATGCTTACTGGCCTTCTAGCTGGTGATTTCGCGGTTTTTGTAATGGGTAATGTTGTTGTTGAACCTTGACATTTTTCGGTTTTGTTTGGAACATAGATATGACATATGAGAATCAGTATTACTTATAATACAAGTACTTATTTTGAGATTTGATCTTTCGTTTCGTTTATGTTTTAAAGTATTTTGGTTGCAGGATTGATTTATTTGCTTCAGTTGCTATTTTAATCTCGTATGCTAATGTTATTGACACAATCTATAATCTATTGCGCCAATTTGGTTGTAAGTAGCAACGCGGTTCCTCTTTAGAAATTGTCTCCTTTGAAAAGCTCTAGTCTTGAATTCCTTGGTTGTTACTTCTATCATTAGCTAGGATCACCAAGAGTTAGTGCTGGAGGTCAATGTGGTTGCATTGTATTTATATGTCGGTTTTAAGTCGAGTTAGCATGTGATCTTTGTTGTGATATGAGTCTTTTCTGCGTAGCGTATGCTAAATGTTTAGCTTGTGCCATACTACGTTTCCCGAAAATGGGCGCTAGATGGGATTTGTTTTATGTGTTTTAATGGATGGATGATATTCTTAGGATCGACAAGTCAGTCCAACATCACTACCTAGTCTACCTTTCTAGCCATTTGTTATAAGCAGAGCCGCAGAGGTATTTCTCATTAGAATACAGTTCAAAGGAACATTGTATTGGTTTATGTTACTTCCAGTCTTCACTTATGGGAAGTGCTTGTGTCTGACCTGACCCTTAGGAATGAGTGTGGATCCGCCTTACCAATTGGAGACCTCTCCTTGAAGAACAATTAGCCGAAAGGGGAGAATCTCATGACAATAGTAGATGAAGAGATTATGTATGAAACAGTTGATGTGATACTCCATATTAACCTATTCTCTTATTTGTAATAGCATATTTAGTATGAAGAGAATGTGTATGAAACTTTTAGTCTGACATTAAATAATTTCAAATTATAGCATATGATCTTTTGTTTCAAAAATGTGTCGTCCTGACCGTATCCCCATTTTAGGATCAAGTCCTTTTGTCTAAGTTAGTCCTGCTCAGTGTGACACTTAGATATGTACCCATGTGAAATACCATAGAGAGTCCGTAGAACAGAATGCTAGCTATGTCAACAAGGATAGTATGAGAATTGCTCTCTGTGTCTCCTTGCGTGTGCATTTTATGCTGGTGATGGTGGTTTGTTGCTACAAGTCATAATCCAGCTTATTAAACCTTTTTGCTCTATAAATCAGCAACTCCACTTTTGTCAATTTGATAGCTACATTCTTCTATCAGTTAGGTAATGAGAAACCCAACCTTGTGGCGTGACTGTTTGACGTCTTTTGATCACGTTTACTTCGTCAATTTCTGTCAGTATACATCAAGCATATTCTTGTCACTGAGTGTGATTTGAGATGGGGAAGGGTAGAAAGAAGAATAGCAGGCAGGTTATTTGAAACCTAGTGGTAAGATTGTTATAACCTTTGCTCCTGATACTTGACTGAAAAAATGTTCAATTTAGCCTACTTGAATAGTCAAAGATGTTTTATTAGGAAATTTTACTAGACTATTCAAAACCAAACATTTTTAGTCAATCTGTATTATCTTTTGAAATGAAAAAGCACATGTTAAAACAGAAATAGACCAAACTTGAGTGTTGTTTCAAATAATAGTTTCGTGCCATGTGTCTGTTATTTTGTATCAAAGATGTTGATTTTGCCAGCATTCTAATAGTTTTCAGTTTTCTCCTGTCAGCTCGATGCCTCGATCTCTTCTGTGATTTGTTTCAACCTGTTTTGGCCAATTTGTCCTGTATTTGCCTGTCTTGTTTCCTCTGCTGTTGGTCTGTACAAAGAGACCAAGCTTTCTGCATTAGTGCTAGATTTTCGCTGTTTTGTTCCTCCTGCTATCACTAAATCTATAATCAGGATTTCTTTGTTTAGAAGGACTACTCATTCTTCATTTGTTTTTACGGTAATAAGATCTGCGGATGAATGTCAAAAGGTTGAGTTTTTTGTTAAGTTCCTCGGCGGTTTCCCAGTCTTTTATTTTTAATCTTAAGTTGACCTATCACGTGTGAGTTGTGACAGTTGTTTGGAGTTTATGTGGTTTCAAAGTGTCCATTAGCTTTGTTACAGGAAACCTGCAGTGATGTTTGCACTTAGGATCTGTGATTTACTGAACATAATTTATTCTCTGAAACATTGTCATAAAATTCACAGAATCATGGCCAATGTCTCATACTAGCAGCCGAATGCTTTCCGCTTTGTCTAGCTCTGTTTGATTCTGGAGTTCTATGCAGTTGGTAGAATTGCAGTAGTGGTTTTGTGAACTGATTTCAATGTTCAAGACCTGAGCTATACTGTTTAAGTCTGATATTATTTTTTCTCTGAAACTTGGTTATAAAATTCACAGATTCATGGCTAATGTCGCATACTAGCAGCCGAATGCTTTTCGCTTCGTCTAGCTCTGTTTGATTCCAGAGTTCTAGGCAGTGTAGAATTGCAATTGTGGTATTGTGAACTGTTTTCAATGTTCAAGACCTGAGCTATACTGTTTAAGGCTGATATGAGTTTGATTGTCATTTTCATGTGGTATGGACGTATGGTCTGTGGAAAAGTATTACAGACTTACAGTAGTGTTTGGCATGTATCTGTTGATTTTACTTTCTGGTTTGCTTAAATAGAGTGGTCAGAGTCTGGTGGCAAGGTTTGTGGCGGTCTAAGCATATACTTTTACGACCTCTTAAGGAGAGTACCAGGGAAAGGGAAAGAAGAGAGCATGGCGTTGGCCTGCAAAATTACAGTGGCAAAATTAATAATCGTAGGTCGTACCATGGTGTATGGTTAATATGGTGATAGGTGTATCAGTTGGTTCATTCGGATCAGGTTAACTTGGATCGAGTCATTTCTGGTTTATTGGTCTATCCCTGTCGGACCAAGCCGTCTTGGGTTTGATACTGGTTGGGCCAATTGGAGCAAATGGAGATGGGTCATTTTTTGTGTTTTGTTTGTTTGGATGGTTACATGTTGGGCCAATTTGTATTTGGGTCGACACATTTGAGTTGGATTTATCATTTTTTTTTGTCATTTCCTATAGTATTTTGGAGTTAAACGACATCGTAATATTAGATTAATTATCTAGGTTGAAGCTCATATTAGGTCTGAGTGTGTTAGCATCTGTCCTTTTGAATCGGAATAATATCAAGTCGAACTAAAATCGGGTTAGCTACAAATAGATGCCTCGACTCGAGTCTCTTGTCTCGAGGCATTTTGAGGTAATTTGTTTGTTTCAGCCTCGTGATTTGGATCGAATAATTTGTTTCGGCCTCCTGTCCAGTAATCTTGCAACTCATGCAAGAGTAACAATTAACAAATCTAATAATGCGTATTGGAAACAGAAAATGCGTTAAGAAAACGCAGTTTTGATGTGCAGATTAGTCAGCCTTTTACGACGATTCCGTGGGTTAGCATTAGCGTGAAAATACAACGAATTTGATGCTCTCTTACACTGCATCTTTCAACCATAATTCCTTCAATGCCCTCGGTTATACTTTGGAGGAGTAGTAGTTTATCGGCCTACTATTGACTGCATGGTTAAATAAAAATATTGACCAATTACTCGATGTTATGTTTCTGTCGACAAAGGCCTAACCGATTAGCTGAAACATTCTTACCTACCACATTGTTGCAGTAGCCGAAAGCTCGAGCCACCATAACAAGAAATTATGTTAAGGGTTGGTTAGTAAATGAGCCTCAAAAGGGTAAGATACTTAAAAGCACTTTTGTGCCACATTTCAAAAACTATATTCTTTACTTAGGCTATGCAGTAAGCTACAATATTCCCCATATGGCCATATGTAGACAAGTACTCTTATAAAATCTGAGAGGCACTTACCTAGTAGTGAAGGAAAGAAAGGTAACTCTAGCAGAGAAAATGGCGGACTGTGAGACGATAGGAAAGGCGTTTGTTGATCATTACTACCATCTTTTCGATACTGAACGTCCTTCGCTTGCTACTCTATATCAACCAACATCTTTGCTGTCGTTTGAAGGCCAACAGTTTGAAGGCGTAGATCTTATTTCTACCAAGATCAATGGTTTGCCATTTGATCAATGTCGTCATTTGATCAGCACTATTGATTCTCAGCCTTCTGGAGTTACCGGGGGAATTATCGTCTTTGTTAGTGGTAGCTTACAGCTTGGTGGTGAGGAACATCCTCTCAGATTTAGCCAGGTACTTCACTTATACTTACCCATATGTTGCCTACTTGCTACTTTCATGGTTTCATCACTTAATTGCTGATATCTTCAAATATCAAAATGATGTGCGAAATAGTCGATATTTGACTTATACAAGGCAAATACAACTCGTACTAGAGTTCTACTCTACTAGACATATGTGACCGACTCATAAACAACAGTCCGTAATAGCTTGAGTCATTGTATGAACCATCTCGACATTGCATGCTATCGCGAATTGTGACTGTTAAATAACTCCGAGCATGAATAATAATATAACATCGCGATGGTGCTGATAGAACCTAATGTAAGTATGTAACTGATATACGGAGTATGTCAGTAGATATGCTAATGCGAGTCTGCGACCCATTTATAAGCATCTGACCTCCTTTTATGTATTTGTATCGAACTGAACTAGCTAGTTGTATGAAAAGTTCTTGTCATGTTTGTGTAAAAATATCCAGTGTCAAACACAGGTATGTGATGTTTATATAAAAATTCTGGGAAAATTAGTTTATCGGCCTTACTTAATTGCGACAAAATCCTGATTTTAAATCAACTAATCAAGCTTATATCGGTTGTTGCCAAGTACCAACAACTTAGGCCTTCGCTTTAGCAAAGCACTGACATCTTTTTTCTGGGTGCAGATGTTTCATTTGATCCCAACCCCACAAGGCAGTTTCTTCGTGCAAAATGACATATTCCGTCTCAATTATTGTTAAATTGCCAATGTGAAATGGGATTAATATCGGTTCCAGATTGTAAAACATTTCTCAGAACTTGATCTTCATTGTAATATGAATTTTGAATTGCAAGTGATTGAATTGTGACATGATCTTATTACTTATACTCCGTAGTATAGTTTAAAAGTTACGACGACAATATTACCTTCCGTTTCATTCAATTCCCTTCTAAATTATAATGGTCAGGAGATCCATGAGTAGAGACGAGGGGTTAAGGCCGTTGGGCAGTCGTGAAAGCAGTCCTTCCTTACCAGGGGTCTCATACACCATATGGAATGCATGTGTGAAACAATCTGTATCTCGGTAAGGTCTGCGACCAGCAAGTATGCTAGGGCGTTCGTCTTTATGTTCTGCCCATTCGACCTTTCTCTCTCAAGTCCTAACTTAGACGCGAATCAAATGCGACTAACAGAGTGAAACGAAGCGAGTATTGAATTATTTTTTTGTTAGTTTAAAATTTAAATATGATATTTGATGAAAACCATCATGTTAAACACTGGACTCTGTAAAAGATTCCAATTCTCCACGTTCTTCCATTTCCCATCCAAAATCATTGACTTTTAATTTTTTTTAGAATTATTATTATGAATTTATGGGCAGCTCCTGCAAGATTTAAATCATGATATTGATTATTATTATTATTTGATCCAAAACAATTTCTTTAATTCAACATTGTAATTATGAGCACATGACACAAAAAATAATTAAGCTATAAATAAATTCTAACATCTTAAGAATTCTATCAATGCAATAAGCCATGCCAATATCTAACCAATCTCTTTTACATAATTCCGAAAATATCAAACAAAACAATTTCTTCAAAATTTTATGCTTAATCATCCTTTCTGTCATTATTTTACTAGGCACAACAGATTTATCTAATACTCTTTCTCCAAATAATGATTTTCGCGGTTTGTATAACGCAAAGTCTAGTTTATCCATGGTCTCTAAGGCTGCGGAACTTAGAACCTTTCTTGAGCATTCTATAGATGACATCAAAAATACTATGACATTAGCGAGAAATGTCGAAAGTCGGATTCCTAGCCCGAAAAACAATGCAACAATTGATATTTGCATTCATTTGCTAGATATGTCCGTGGATCGATTGTTAGAATCAGTCGCCGCTCTTGGTGATGGAGAGTTGGGGTTAAGCTACTTCGATGTCCACACTTGGCTGAGTGGCGTTCTCACTAATCACGACACTTGTCTCGATGGACTCGAGGTAGAAGCTCGACTCGAGTTGGAATCTAGGATCACTGACTTGATGGCCCAAGCCAATGAGTCCTTGTCCATGCTTCTTACATTGTCACCTACGAATGAAGTTCATAAGCAAGTTGATTTGCATAACAAGTTGGCTCGTAAATTTCCTGTTTGGGTGACAAGGGAGGATAGTAATCTCCTCGAGGCGTTGCCCAAGGAGATCTTCCCTAATGTAGTTGTTGCACAAGATGGAAGCGGAGACTACGTGACCGTGGTTGAAGCTGTAGCATCGGCCCCTAATAGATCCGATAACAGATATGTCATTTATGTCAAGCAAGGAACCTATGTTGAAAATGTTAGGATTGAATCGACCAAGACGAATGTTATGCTTGTTGGTGATGGAATGGGCTTAACCATTATTTCTGGTAGCTTAAATCAGCATGATGGTGTCCCAACCTTCGACACGGGCACTCTTAGTAAGTACCGTAATTTTACATCCTGTGTTTCAATTTAAGCTAATTGGTATTATATCATGAGAGCAAGTATTTCGAGTTTAAAACTTATCGATTGTTGTTATTTGGATCTTTGTAGTTGTAGAAGGTGACGGATTCATCGGACAAGATCTTTGGATAATGAACACGGCTGGGCCAGAGAAGCATCAAGCAGTTGCCTTGCGAGTAAGCTCAGATAAAACCGTCATAAACCGCTGCCAAATCGATGCATTTCAAGACACGCTTTATGTTCACAGAGATCGCCAATTTTACAGAGATTGTACAATCAAAGGTACTATAGACTTCATTTTCGGGAATGCAGCCGTGGTGCTCCAAAATTGCACTATAGTAGCCCGTCGACCCCTGGATGGTCAGTCCAACATGATTACTGCCCAATCCAAAACAAGTCCTCTTCAAAACACAGGAATTTCGATTCAAATGAGTCGAATAAGACCTAGTAAACATCTCAAACCCGTCCAACATTTGGTCAAAACATACTTTGGAAGACCATGGAGGAACCACTCAACAACGGTCATAATGCAATCTAATATAGAGGATCATATTGACCCAAAGGGCTGGGCCAAATGGAACGACGATACTGACACATCGTTGTTGTATTATGGTGAGTATAGTAATACTGGGCTAGGTGCCGGTACAGAGGATAGAGTCGACTGGTCCGGCTTCCATGTTATTACTGACCCAAATGTAGCTATGAACTTTACTGTTGATAGGCTGATCCAAGGTGGTTCTTGGCTTGGTTCAACCGGAGTTGATTACATTGTGGGCTTGGATACGATGCTTATAGCCAGTGGCGGAGCGAGGGACAACCATGCTAAGAGTGAAGTACTCCGTATAAATTAATAACTGAAAGTTTTGAATCTTTTCTCTGAAGGAACTTAAATGTTCCTACTAAATCTGTCTTTCAATATTAGTGTTAGGCTGTAATAAGCCTATTATTCGAATACTGACTTCGTCACTGCTTATGTTATCGCCCATTCCACCCATATAACTAGCATGTCGAACATTGGAACGTATATGTAGTCCAAACTCCAAATAGATTTGCAAAACAATAAGTTTTCAGGAAATTGCTCTGTCTAATACTCGTAGCAAGCATTTACAATAACCAATACGTTTTCAGGAAATCGCTCCCGTCTTGAAGGTTTATTGTTAGCGTGATTAAAGTTTCTCTCATAGAGTTTTTCCGTAACAGGACAACACATCTATAAAATATTGTAATTTTTATCACCTACATTGTGTGATCATTTTCGCTCACAATTTATGTACGCATAGTCGTTACAGGAACTCTACTGATAATTGTCATTTTTATCAGCAGTAAGTTTTCTGTGAGACCATCATCATTAGTTAAAAAAGGGCATAACATAATACGATGAAACATTTTACAACATACAACGATCTTATTTAAAAACGTGTTAGTTTTATGATCGTTGGCAAGAAGCTATGGCAACATCTCGGCAATCCCTTTTTCATAATTCCAAAGACATCACAAAATCCAATTTCGTCATTTCTATGATTATTTTCCTTAGCACAACACTTTTAATAGCTACCAATCTCAATTTTAAAGTCGTAAACCGTATTCCATCCAACACTCTCTCCCTAATCAATGCTTGTCGGAATACCCACGACGTAGAATCATGCGTAGCCATGGTCTCCAAGGTTGCCTCTAGAAGAAACACCCAAGAACTCGATTCCAACGACCTTACCACCTTCTTACAACATACCATATATGACATCAAAAACGCCATGACATTGGCAAAACATGTCAAAAGTCGAAGTCTTAACCCAAAAAACAATGCAACAATTGATATTTGCGTACGCTTATTAGATATGTCCATGGATCGATTGGTAGACTCAATTGAGGTCCTTAGTAACGGACCCTACTTGGGTTCGACAACCTACTCTGATGTGCTTACTTGGCTTAGTGGCGTTCTCACAAACCACGACACATGTCTTGAGGAGCTAAAGGAAGGACCTCGACTTGAGCTTGAATCGAGGATCAATGATTTGATGACTCGAGACAGGGTGTCCCTAGCCATACTTCATTCGTTGTCACCAAATAAACTTCAGAAGTCATTATTAACTCATGAATTTCAAGATTGGGTTAGTAAAATTGGTTTGAATAATAAGGACATTATAATCCCCGATGTAGTTGTTGCACAAGATGGAAGCGGAGATTACTTAACCGTGGGTGAAGCCCTATATTTCGCCCCAAATAAATCCGATCATAGGTACGTTATTTATGTTAAGGAAGGAACGTACGAAGAGAATGTTCGGGTCGAAAAGAAAAAGACTAATATTACGCTCATTGGTGATGGAATGTACTGTACCATCATCACTAGTAACTTGAATGTTATAGATGGTGTCTCGACGTTCGACTCAGGCACGCTTAGTAAGTATCCTTGATTTTCATTGTCTTATATGTTCCTTCTTATTGAAATACTTTCTCGGTTCCATTGAATTCTTTACTTTTGCTTTATTCAACTCGTTTTCTTTTGTTCATATTTTTAGTTACATATTACTAAAAATTTATAAAAAAATCCGTATTTATAATGCACTCGGTAAGACATAATGATTCATTGGACAACATTCGACACAGGTACCCTTACGCACTGAAATATTTCATGCTTAAAGCTTATAGATTGCTCTTATTTGGTCTTGTAGTTGTAGAAGGTGACGGATTCATTGGACAAGATTTATGGATAAAGAACACGGCTGGTCCAGAGAAGCATCAAGCAGTTGCCCTACGCGTAAGCGCAGATAAAACCGTAATAAACCGATGCCAAATTGATGCATTTCAGGACACACTTTACATTCACAGAGACCGCCAATTTTACAGAGATTGTACAATTAAAGGTACAGTCGACTTCATTTTCGGCAATGCAGCCGTGGTGCTCCAAAATTGTACAATTGTAGCACGTCGGCCCATGGACGGTCAAGCCAACATGATTACAGCCCAATCTAGATCTAGTCCGCTCCAAAACACAGGAATTTCAATTCAAATGAGTCGAATAAAACCTAGTAAACATCTTAAACCCGTCCAAGAATCGGTCAAAACATATTTCGGTAGACCATGGAAAAATTACTCTACAACGGTAATAATGCAATCTCATATAGAGGATCATATTAGTCCATTGGGATGGACTAAATGGGACGAATATACGAACACAACGTCGTTGTATTATGGTGAGTATAATAATACCGGGCCGGGTTCGTGTACCGAGGAAAGAGTTGACTGGGCCGGGTTCCATGTGATTAACGACTCAAATGTGGCCATGAATTTTACTGTTGGTAGGCTTATTAAGGGTAGTTTTTGGCTCAATTCAACTGGAGTAGATTACATTGATGGACTTGAAATAATTTCAGATTAAAATCAATGTCCAAATATATGTAACAAGAACGTCCATGCAAGTAATGGACTAATTGTTAGATTATGTTTATCGTTGATTCAATACGAGTCTTAGTAACAGTAAAAATTACTTCGTAATAGTCTTTGTTTAATCTTCTTATCATCATGTATAACCATTTTGTTTATTAGACTTAGTTTAATCAATCACAAAACCGCCCACGTTGAGTTACTTACAATATATATTACGGAGTATATTTTTTTTTTTTTTTTTTTTTTTTTTGGTTTTTTTTAAATTTTAAAAATTTTTTTTTGTGT
>JAYMSF010000876.1:0-13628 GCA_036897335.1 Silene vulgaris | reverse complement strand
AATTTCATGCTATATATTAACTCTAATTTATCGTCTTTTTTTTTAGAAAAGAAGTGCACAACCCCGTGATTTTTCACGGGTGTTACACTAGTAATAAAATTTGTGGGTCTAGTAGTCTATAAGTGCATAGCGAGTTTCGTGATGAACGACCTCTAAAAGCTCCAATCACTGTTATACTATAAAATAGGCTTGTATAAAAGTCACCGGCAACAACAGTAGATCTATTTTGTCTCCAATTTAATTTTTTATTAATTTTTTTTTTCAAAGAATATCAGAACGATGCGAGCAAATCGAAAGCTAATAACATTTGAACTCACGTCACGAGTATCACCCGAAAAAACTCAATTGCGATTCTATGGGGCTAAAACATAAGATAAGCCCAACATTTCTGAGCTAAAAATGAAATGAACAAAAAGCCCAAATTAAAGGACAGAATCGTAAATTCCCATAAATTAGGGTTTTACACAAAACCTAGAGCAGCTTATCAACCCATCTCCTTCTTTAATCTGCTCAGTTCTTCAAACCCAGAATTTATTGTAAGAGAGTGAGCGAGTGAGAGGGAGGAATCTTCTCTTCAATTTGCGAAAATGGGTATGCAAATTAATCCCTAATTATTTCTTTATTCAAAAAACCCCCAATTTATACAAAGATCTGATCTTTTTATCAATTGATTGATAATTATTCAAATTGTTGATTCAAATACCCTTGTTTTGATCTGAATTTATCTGGGTATTGATTGGTTTTTGTGTTTGTTGTAGGTATTTCTCGTGATTCCATGCACAAGAGGCGTGCCACTGGTGGCAAGAAGAAGGCTTGGAGGAAGAAGAGAAAGTAATTTCATCTGCAAACTTTTATTTTTTTTAATTCTAATTTAATTGTTGTTAATTTTTTATGTTCAAGTTTATTGTTTTTTCATTGATTCATTGTTTATCTCATTTTGATTTGTTACATTTGTATTGATGTGCTTGTGAGAGCATATGTTTGATTACTCCCCCGTCCCGATCGTTTGTTTACCTTCGATTAAAATACCCGTCACAAAGAATACAAAAGGCAAGTTGATTGAATAGGTTGAGGGAGTACTATCTACTTGCGACGTCATTAGATTTTTGTAAATGATTTATCTAAAATTCTTGTGGAAGGTCCTCTTAAACAAGAGTTTGTGTAAGCTGGGTTTTTTTAAACCGCTTTTTTAATTTTTCATTTAATTTGATATGGTTGTGGTTTTTCTGTCATTGAATCTTAATGTAAAAGGTCCTCGCACGAATTCCTAGTTGATTATTCCATGTAGTTTGGAAAATTGATACAATATCATGGTAGTCTCTGAATTCATTCGTCTCTTGTATCTGAGTGAAGTTTTAGTTTTCAAATTGATTTGGATTAGTGTATGACATTTGCTTTTAGTAGATCAAAGTTTTTGTTCCGCCTCTCTTGAAAGAGAGTAACTTAAATACATTTGATTCAACAATCGACTATAGTTTAAGTCACATTAGATTCTCCAGTCGTTAATAAGTGGGTCAATTTGATACAATAGTGGATAGTTTACATCACATTAGATTCAGTTTGTGTGCATATGAGGCGGTTCTGTGGCTATTTGTTGCTCTATTTGCATGCACACAACCATAATTTACAGTACTTGGTGACATTGCAGAAAGTTTCTTACATTTTGTGGAAATGTTTCAGTAACTTGCCTTCATTTCCACCCTTTTTGTAATATTGTTTTTTAGATTGATCGATGTTGATCATAAGAAGGAACTTTTGTGCTTATTGACGGTCCTGTGCTGATTAGTCTCTCCATCAGCACGCAACATAATCATAAGCTATATCAATGTGCCCTTCATCATTTTTTGTTTTTGACACAAATTGTTGAAGACGGTTGATGTTGTGACATACATATTTAATTTCATGCTTCAGTTCTGTGTACACTAGATTTGGGAAATATAATATAAAACTAATCGAACTTTAGTGACATCTGGTGATCATAGTCACACCTTGTAAGCTGTATTAGAATAAGGGGAACTCTGATGTCGACAAAAGTCTCAAGAAAAAGTCCCTATACTGTCCAATTAACACTAGAAATGTAGCAGTAATCTGGCAAGAAATTATCTCAATTTATTTGGACATGGTTTAATTTGTAATTTAATAGTAGGTATTAGGTACTATTCTTAGTGCGACAAGAAACTTTATTGTGCTGATGTGAACGTGTTTGTGATGGTGCTGGTGGATTGTTTTTGTTAAATTTCTTTCACATTTTTACTGCATTACCTCGTTAGTCGGTAGCTTTAATTTTGCTTAGATTTGTTCGCTTTTGATACTGTCTTATTTACTGTAATATTTTTTGAAAAAAAAGGTACGAGTTAGGAAGGCAGCCTGCTAACACAAAGTTGTCAAGCAACAAGACTGTTAGAAGAGTCCGAGTTCGTGGTGGTAATGTGAAGTGGCGTGCGTTGAGGTTGGATACCGGTAACTACTCATGGGGTAGCGAGGCTGTGACCCGCAAGACCCGTATCTTGGATGTGGTCTACAATGCATCAAACAATGAGTTGGTGAGGACACAGACTTTGGTGAAGAGTGCCATTGTTCAGGTTGATGCTGCACCGTTTAAGCAGTGGTATCTACAACACTACGGAGTTGAAATTGGCCGCAAGAAGAAGGCTGCCGCTGCTGCTGCCAAGAAGGAAGGAGAGGTATATTTAGCTCTCACGTCCGTCTTGACTCTGTTTTTATCTGCATATTTTGATTTATTTTCTCACATGAATCAAATTTTGAAGCTGTTTGTCAGTGGAGGTTTACTCTTGCCTTATTTATTCTCTTCTATCGTTTAAAACTCGGATAATCAGTTATGATTCATGTTAGCAGGATGGTGAGGCTACTGAGGAGACTAAGAAAAGCAACCATGTAACTAGAAAGCTCGAGAAACGCCAGCAGGATCGGGAACTTGACGCTCACATTGAAGAACAATTTGGTGGAGGTCGTTTGTTGGCTTGCATTTCTTCACGCCCTGGTCAATGTGGCCGTTGTGATGGGTAAGTAACGAATTTCATGTTTTCCTTGATACCGATGTTTTACCAAATGCCTACTTCTTTGGCCATTGTCATGTCTACTTGTTTTGATACCCATTGACAAATTTGGGTCGATAATTTCAATAACCATTTTCATTGATAATTGTAGATACATTCTGGAGGGCAAGGAGCTCGAATTCTACATGAAGAAGATCCAGAGGAAGAAGGGCAAATCAGCTGCTTAAATTACCTCTGTAGCATTATAGTCATCCTGATGTTTTTTTATCTTTGGTTTTTGATCAACAAATGGCTCTTTATTAGCATATCGTTGGACCTGTTTTTAGTTGGACTCGAAACCATTTTGTAATCCGTCAGTCGTTTAAATATTTTTGATCTCATGAGGTTGAACTGAAGTTCTCTACTGATTTTTTTTATATGGTTCTCTCCCACACTCTCACCTAAATAAGCCTCGGATGCAGTGTTGAACTGTTGATCCTTGCTTCATGACTAGCTGTTATATATTGCAAGGCCCTTCGACGTAATTCGTTATCCAACTATGCGACAAGGGCCTTGCAATACGAGGATTCGAATCTGCGAGCGTTCATGATTTTTTCCTTTTAATCACTTGATGAAGACCTTACTGATTCTAAATTCGGTTTGTAACATTTGAGTCATGAATTCATTGTATATAAATGTGGGATATAAAATTGGTCGATTGCCCATAATCAATGAACATTTAGCCTAGATTATCTGTTGCTAGATAGACAACTCTTTCGGTCTGAACTCTGAAGTTGTAGAGTAGCCTCTGGAAAGCATTGTAAATTAGTACCTACTCCTTCGGGCTAATCGGGACAAAATTACATTATCTATACCTCTTTTTCGAAACATGTTTAATTCTTTTCTAAAGTCGAAAATAAATTATAGGAGTATCTATATGAAACTTGTATAATTCTTATCTAAACTGATTATCAATGCAGTGTAGGTGAGTGTTACTGTATGTATAACTACAGTATCTTATTATTCTTATTAAGAGTAGTATGATCTTTTCTTTTAAAATTAACTACCAAATGCCGATTATCCTAAAAATCTGTTCATCCTTCTATCATGTAACAAAACTTCTCATTCATGACACGTCATAAGCTTGTAATGTTTTAGAACAATAATTGCTGATCACAAGTCACTTATCATCACGGACAAGAATAGTTGATCACTTAAAACCGTATTTGGGAAAAATTAAAAAGCATTAAGATTGATTTAAAAAAACCCGTCTTTTCCATTCTAAAGTGAGTTAAAATGAGTGTTTAACCAATAAAAAACCCGTCTCGGTCCACATTCACACGGTCTGAACTCTGACGGTCATATTCTCTTTGGTTGTTCTTCAATCGTTACCTGAGTTGTTGTAGCCGTAGACCGTAGTCACTAAAAACACAACCATGGGATTAGCCAGTTTCGCAAGCTCATCTTTCTCTCCTGCTGCAATTACTCCAAATCTACACAAATTTGATACAAAGTTACAATCTTTCAATCAAATAAAAACTACCCATTTCATAAATTTGAAGTTTTGCAGTACCAAGTTTCATGGAATCTCATTTAAATTACCCAGATGCAGCAAAACAAGTGAAATGATCCAATTTGATGAAAGAACTAGTGCAAATGAGGTAATATAAATTTCCCATTTTGTAAATTTTAGTTTTTTTGTTTGTTTGGTAGATACGATAACATTACCCCAATGTCTCAATGACTCCCGTACCCTTTGTGACAAAATATTAGAGGTTGTTTGCGAATGACCCGAGATGAAAATTGTGTTGATTTATTCACAATAAAAGATGCGCTTAACAGTTTAGTGAGTCATTTTGCTTTATTCCGTATAATTAATTTTGGGTAGATATGATGTTTCAATTAAATGTCGGTGTGTTAGTGTAGCTTAATATTTACTCCCTCCGTCCTGGTCAATAGTTTACACATGCGTTATTTCCCCCTCACAAAACAAAGTAAGTGTAAAGTATTCACTGGCTGCCAAGAGGGAGTACTGAATTACTGTTAGTCAATTGATTGGTATCTTTGTGCTTAGTTGATTAATGAAAGTGATCGCCAATAAAAATGTTAGGGTCAAATTTGTGGAGTGGATGGGCATTTGATCTATGGTGCCATTAGGTTTTCTTTGATTGTAGTTTCTAAACATCAATCTTTCGGTTCGAGAGTTTGAGTTTTGTTGTAGACAGTTTCAGAAGTAGCTGGATTAGATTGGTAAATATTGATCTCTTGTGGTATCTTTGCTCCCTTGACAGTATAGAGAAGAGTCCATGAATGTAGTAATTGCAATGATATACCAAGTACTATGGTTTGAAGCTAACCATTGATATAACTTGGTTCGTACTTCGTAGTGCAAACGTTTGCACGTTGGTTCAAGAGATCTCGTAATGCACAGTTGAACTCTTTCTTTGGTATTTGTGTGAGGATGTTTAGAAAATGGCTTATTGGGTTAGTGGTGTTTGGGATGGTTAATATTGTCTCTTGGAATATGCCAAACTCTGCTAGGTGGGGTCGTGGCTAGCGGCTTCCTGATTCAAGTTTTACTTGATGCTTAGTCTTTGATGGCATGATGTTCTATCTTGTTAATATTTTTTCTCCTTCAAAAGGTCAGATTGGAGATTGAACGGTGCTATAAACTTATTCATCGACTAGGTAGGGGTGTGATCTACATTGGTTCTGCACGCCCAGGCCCGGATCATCCACATTACACGCAAGCACTTAATCTGAGTAGAGAGGTATGTTGTCTCCATCCCAACTCCCACCCTCTCCGATATATGCTGTAAGAAAGTACTCAGACTTGTTCCGATTTTCTGCCCAAGCATTCATGAGAATGTGTCTGAAGATCATTAGCGCATGCCGTTTGTCAATTATAGGTGGGGAAACGAATAATGATTTACTCCCTTTGTTCCTTTGATATCTTTTAAATTGTCTATTCGGGAAAAAACAAACTTCTTCTTTTATCTAAATGACGAAACTTACCGTCACCATTTATAATGTGACATTTCAGAGAGAGTACTATTGTGTGAAATTTCAGAGTGCCAACCCATGTGCTCCAACATGTTATTTTCATTTGCAGATTGCAAACCTATTGGATTGCACTTCTTGGACGGGAGCTGGTCCAGGACTCATGGATGCAGCTACTCGTGGAGCAATGGAAGCAGGGAAACCCGTCGGTGGATTTAAGATTGAAAAAGAAGCTGGTCAATGGAGTTCAACAGGTTCTCATCCGTACCTGCCTCATGATACATATCTTACATGCAGGTACCTTTCCGAAGTTTGATTTGTTTACTCATTATTCTTCCAGATATTGCAGCAAAATGCTGTATTATTTTATGGTTTGGAGTATAATTAGATTACTGTTTACATATTCTGAGCTTTCTTTCTTATCGAGAACTATGGAGTAGTATTTAGTCAATATTACTAAAACAGGTTCCATATTATTTCATAACTCACTAAATGACTGCAGGCGAGCCTCTGACTAGGGTAGTGTTCATATTGTAGTAACTAGTTTAGCACCAGTGCATTTTCCACGGACATATAGTATAATACGGAGTAGTATTTTGCTAGTAGAGCATTCATGCTATTTAGAATGTACGGAGTATTATATTCTAGTTTAGGTGGATAACATTTGATACCAATGACTTAGGAAAAACATCTCAAGAGATCAAAAACCAGTCTTGATATGTTGTTTTTGACATTTTTTTATATCCTACAATAGCTTAGTCCGAGCCCTACGAGCTAACCTGCAGTCAAGCTGAGTCGGTCAAATAAACTTAACTAAGCTCTCTTTAATGATCAGCCTAGTGTTTTCTTTGGCTTGCAATACTCTATTTCTCTGCTATATTTGCTTGTAAAGCAAAAAAGAGAAGCGGTAGGTTCTTAGGTTCCTTCCCTAATCCGTAGATTAAGAAGAGAAGTGCCAGTGTTGCAGTTAATAACATGTCTTGTAAATCTTCCTGTGAGCGCAACAATGCAGATGATTTATATGCGGTTAATAATACGTCAGACATCAATGCGCATGGGTTATACTTGTTTCTTCAAGAAAAAACTATATTATCAATTCTCAATTAGAGGATAAGTAAATGTATAATAACAAGGATTTTACATTTATTCCTCAGATGTCTCAGTTTATTAAAGTAACATATAAACTACAAAGTTTGGACAATCTCCAGAAGCGTGTTTATCATTATTGCTTATATTATAACCGAGTACATTTGAATTCAGTAAAGAGCATTCTTCCAATACATTTATAACTCTGCTCATCTCAGCAGATCTGTCAATATATACTTTTCTTTATCAATTATCTACATATCGTCTGAGATGCAACAATTGTATATTCATCAACAGATTCTTCTCAGCCAGGAAACACGGACTTGTAGATGCTGCAGTGAGAAACAGCCCTTCTGATCGCACGGCTGTAATAGCGCTACCTGGTGGAATCGGCACTCTCGACGAGATGTTTGAGATGCTGGCATTGATTCAGCTCCAGAGAATAGGATCGCAGCTTCCGGTTCCCTTTCTTGTGATGAATTATGACGCGTACTACTCCAAATTGCTAGAATTTCTTCAAGATTGTGAGCATTGGGGCACTATTGCCAAGGGAGAGGTGGACCCACTTTGGAAGGTGTGTAAAACTAATGAGGAAGCTTTAGCCCATTTAGCCAGGTTTTACAATCTTCCTTACCGCAATTAAACCGAATTATTTGTCCAACTTTTCACCGAGAATGTCTTGAGATACTCCTGATTTTGCACTGAGAAAAATTTGATTGCAACTCTTTCGTGTCATCCTTTGTTGCACTTACTTGCCCATTTGAACGAGAAAACATTGTCTCAGCACCGCAATTTTTTTCTGAATTTTCAACCTGATAACATCAACCCCAGTGAATTAACAATGCAATTATATTGAACATCAGCTGAAGGGATTTATTATGTTACCTCCATAAATTTGAGATGTTTCAGAATCTTAGCTTTCGGGATCTTGACTCGTACCTCGGATTGATTCTCCGCTTATAAATGCATGACCTGGCAGATCCGAGTCCAAATCCTACCCATAGCAATGATTTTTTCCGAACAACAGGTCTTAGTCTTGAGGATCAGATGTTGAAATCTCAGAGATTCTTACTTGACGATTAGGGTTTGTGAAACAGCGGAGAAAGCTCATCTTCTTATGATCATTCTGTCTAATGCAATCCTGCACCAGCTTCAGTGTTCCATCATGAGCAAGATCGGTCTTGAACCTCTCCAAAACCTCTACAATCCAACGGAACTCAGGCCTTTTCTTGGGATTCGAACAACAACACTGTTCTATTAATGCTTTCATCGGATCTGGACACTCGTTTGGAATCTCCAGCCTTGGATTTTTGTTAGCCACAGCGTATGCAACTTGAACCGCACTCATATCAGCAAACGGAGTGCTTCCTGATATCATTTCAAACAACAAGAGACCGAAACTATACACATCAACCTTCCTATTACAAGATTTCTTCCTTTTTATCATCTCCGGCGCCATCCACCTGTAAGTTCCTACATAACTTTCAGGGATTTCGGAGCAGGAGTCCTCACAAGAAACGCCAAAATCAGCAATCTTCAAGCCAAACCCATGACCGATCAGAACATTCTCGGGTTTGAGATCCCTGTGAATTATACCCTGGGAATGCACATACTCCATCCCACGCGCAATCTCAAGAGCAAGAACCAGTACCGTTGGTAATGTAAGACGGATACCTTCGTTTCTAAGTTTGTTCAGGTATGATCTCAAAGAACCCTCTGACAAATACTCGGTCACAATGCAGAAAACATCTTCCTGTTTGAATGCTCCTACAAATTTCAGCACATTGGGATGATGAAGCCGAGACAAAAGACTCGACTCTTGATCAAACTCTTTCTGTAAACGAGCTAAACAACGCTCCTTGTCGGCTTCTTCGTCTTGAACCTGAATAACCTTCACAGCAACATGCATATCATTATACGTTCCATGGTAAATTCGACTATCAGCCCCCTGACCGAACACTTGACCAATCGACAATCTCGAAAGATCAAACATGTTTTTGTTATCAGAGAGTTCGGTCGCTGAAGGAACCCGTCTTCCACCGCGAAAATAGTTCTGCCATGCTGAAATCTTCATGTTGTTCACGTTAGATTGTTTACTATTCTCTGATGGAAAAATTCTAACCATAGTGTAGTACAATACAAGTATAATATAATATACTCTGTCCGTCCCGATCATAGTTATCTACAATTGGATAAAAGATTTAGAAAATAAAGATGAGTTGAATTTTGACCACACAAAACACATAGCGCGCATAAGCATATGAAAAGTGGCCCACAAAAAATTACCATAAATGAAAATAGATAATTATTGAACGGGATAGAGTAATTTTTAAGAGAATATTTCTTTGTTCATGATTGTTTTAAAAATAAAAATTGTATATACAACTTTTTATTATATAGTTCGTACATTAAGTACTTGTATTTACCTAGTACTACTCGAACAATCTTAGGAGTCACGGTATTGGACTATTTGTATTTTTTTTATAGAACTAATTTCTTTATTAGTTTGAATTGGATCATGAAATTCGCTCCAAAATTCGAGTATAATATACGCGGTGGGAGCCCAATCTCATAAATTTTTAAACACAAATTTATTGGATAAGACGGTCTTTTCTATATTCTTTCATAACATTTTTTTTTTATTTAGTTTTACAGATCGATTATTTTCTCAAATCAAAGTACATCGAGAATGAAATTAGAAAATCAACGAGATGTCAATTTAATATATAAGTAATAATGCATAAAAGTAAAAATCTATATGTACCATACATTGCAATGCGCAAATCTAAACTGGTTAAAATACTAAATAAGTAGATTTTATATTGTTCATCAACATATTTAAATATTTTTGTGATTATGATAGAATTGTGAGTTAATATACTAAACTAAAATTAAATTTAAAATAATAATAAAGGGTTAAATTTGGGCTACTCTCATATCCGGCTTACTTTTATGTTATAACACCGTTCTGGTAAAAAGAGTTGCTGGTTTTCCAATTTTCAAAATAAATTGTTGGTCAAAATATCGATTAAAGCCAAAATTAGTCATCCGAATCGACTTATATATACTGTAATAGCTAAGATTCAGACATAGTAATTTATTTTTTCTGAAAAAATTATTTTTGGCCATAAACCTCTTTTTTTTCCCCTTTTTTTTTTGCAATTCATGATAATAGCCGAGTATATACTCAGTAATTCGCTAGATTTTTAAATGGTTTCCACGTCTCCTGACTCTCCTCCAACCGGAATATAACTATTGTCCGGCCTTCCCGAGTCCAGGAGTTAAAATTTTCTTCTATATAAAAACTTCCAATGATCATAATACTTGGTCATGTTCTGGATTGCTCTCATTTTATTTCTCCGTTCTACGCCTGAGAGACGATTGTCGCATATTTATGAAAATCGGTGAACCAGTCGATATTGAGCTCGACTAATTCGGCTTGAGAATGTGTACACACCTATATTACGAGCCTGAAAAGCCCAAAGGTGAAAGGCCATATATGATATATAAACGGTCGCTAACAGCAGTTTGAAAATGAGACTCTAATCATTAAGGGTATGTGTAAATTCACGGCCATAATGTACTGGCACACGTGAATTGTCAGCATAGTCCCCCATTAAAAGTCAGAGGACAAACACATCATCATTGCATGAGAAGGGCTTTTGAGGCAAGTGGACAATAAATCCCGTGGGAGAGTACATTTCCCTAGTGAATTTATGCCTACCCAATCATTAAACACAGAATGAACTACATTTACATATTCATGGTAACTGCCCCAGCTCTTCGATGAAGTAAGTTGTCGGTACCTTCACCAACCCTAATCCTCCTAATCATAACTTTAAGGCAGACAAAATCATGATTAACTTACAAATCAGAGGGAACTGATGGATTAAAAGACGTAAATCAACAACACTGGCGAAAAGTTTGCAAGCTTGATACCAACATACACACACAAAAGTGCTTCATGAGGCAAAAATTCCCGGAAATTATGGTATACCACGGCCGTGACTCTTCTTTGGCTTTCTCAGAGACCGACAGAATGACGAAAATTGGCTCTTAAATTCGTCTGGGAGAGGGAAAGACAAGGGAGGAAGTGTATTTGGGTTATTTCGGGACCCTCGCAAGGAATGCACCAATGCTAGTTGTTCTTGTTTCCTGTTTAAGCCTTCTAGTAGAAGGTTAAATGCCCCAAAAGCAGCACAATTCTTGAGGATATCTTGAGAAATACCGGGGTTTCTTGGGCTATCATGCGCCAGTGCTGATTGTTTTCGGTTTAAGCCTTCCAGGATGAAGTTAAATGCACCAAAAGTAACACAGCTCTGCAAGAGGGCCTGAGGAGCGCCTGCCACGAAAGAACAACAATGTTTGACGTATAGAAATTAGATTTAAACCTTAAAACCGGCGGCAGAATTGTGTGGATTTAAACAATACACAAATCGAAAAAGATTAAGATAATTAAAAAATTTCCCCTTCATATCCTAATGTTTTTCACAGTTTACGTGAGCTGGGCCGCTGGGGTTTGAAGACTTTTAAACAGCTTTTCAATTACTCACTTTGATGACCTCAGGTCTTAACGAATTTTCACTTTGGTTGCCTAAGGTATCACAGTCAATAAATAGGATTTTGTTGATAAAACGACGAGCATAACCAACTTATCTGAAAACACACAAAAACGGCTCTAGAAAGTCTATGATTCTAAGCGCACGTACATGTTACTCAGACATGAACGTACCTGGAACAGTTAGCGCAATGCCAGTGCAACAACCAGCTACTCCTGCATTTATGACTTCAAACAGAAAGAAAAGTGTCACATATAAGTTGCATCACGACGGCACAATGTGCAAGTAATATCAAATTTTAAGTTATCTTACCATCATCCTTGCCTCGTATCTTCTTCATAAAGCACATCACCAAACTATTAACCCCAGACAGAGCTGCAAATGTCTGTTTACGAAGAGATACATCCCACATGAAACGAAAACTACACATCTGAAGAAGGAATTAAAATAGTTTAGTCGATGCAAGATGACAAACATACCTTGGCTGAAGCACCTGCATCTGCAAACGATCCCTTAAATCCTTTCTTTCTGACCAATCCAGCACCTATACCGGACAATATTAGAAATGTCTTTCAGATATCAAATAAAACAGAACAATTAAGCATATTAGATGATAAGAATCCAGTCATAGACACAAGAAACAGAATATACACCGGTTTTTTGGGTCATGCACTAAACCTCTCACAGAAGTTCAATAGCGAGTCGTTTAAGAAACAACACGCTTCTGCATGATTACTTACAGAATGGGGATTTCCCGCAACGAATAAGTAAGCTAAAATGTTTCTCTAAGCGCTGAAGGTGTATCCATTTAAATTTGTAAATGGAGATATGTAAACTGAGAGCTTTTAACATTCATCATATGTATGAGTTTTTGTTTGAAATTGCAAATTTGCTCGCAAAAAAGGTGTGCCTTGTGTGCAGGAGGTATGCCCTGAACATAATTGCCATGGAACCTCCTGATGTGCATCCAACACCTTCCAAATTAAGGTCTAAAAGAACGACTAAAACTGCAACCAATTAACCAATGCTTTGCTATTTCGAAGCACCCTCTGCAACATCTCACCAAAGACACCTATAAGTGTCTTCCGCGCAACTGCGCAAGACCAATTTCGCCATAACAAAAACATCGCCACTATCATCACACACATGATTGTCAACATTCTCCTTGTTAAATAAATGTTCCAAAAGTCCCTTCTATAAATCCTTAGATCGATTTCCTTGTACTACACATACTGAATACATGCTAGTAAGCCCTCTTATAATCTCCATCAGCTTACAGAAACCACACCACACCGCCTCTGCCTATTCAAAAACCGACAATTCTACTATCATCACAGGCTCGACACAACTATAAAACTCCCAAATACAGCAAAATTACCTCCTTTCACTTCTAACAGTCGAAATTCACAAAGCACAACTACACATAAATGCTTCCAGAATTCCGAATTAGCGATTATATACAGAAACACTACAGCTACAGTCTCACCTAAGCAATCGAGGTAACATCGATAACACTGTTTCGAGTCTAAACTCAAGAATCACACACAACAACGAACTTAAACCTCATATCAAACTGATTTTTCGCTTCCGCCGCCATTCCTTATCCAAATTAGACATGATTAACACAATTAAACAATCAAAATATCGAAAAGTTCAATAAATTTCCCTCAATTAACATCCAATAATAACTAACAATCATTTAATCACATGTAATATTTAATAATGGAATGAACTAAAACAGTTGAATTATCATGAAATTGTAAAATTAAAGAAGAAAAACAAAAGAGGGAGAGAATTGAACCATATCCGAAGAGAGAGCCGGTGAAAGCTCCGGCGGCGGTATCGCCGGCGAATCTGAGGAGGCAGACGAGAGGAGCATTGTTGTTCAAGTTAGCAATGGTGTTCGATGAAGAACTAGGGTTAGGGTTAGGGTTAGGGTTAGGGTTTTCATCGATTCCGAAATCTTAATCGTCGTTGTCAATATTTG